>CACRXP010001420.1:56756-68382 GCA_902702965.1 Spirometra erinaceieuropaei | reverse complement strand
TCGTAGATAGCAGCGCCCGTCTTCACTGTTCTCCTCCATGTCGGACGATCGCGGGCGAGCTCTTCCCAGTTGGTCGGGTTGATGTGCAGGCGCTTCAGGGAGGACTTCAGAGTATCTTTGTAACGGCGAATTTGGCCTCCTTAACGACGAGAACCCGTCGCGACGTCTCCGTAGAAGAGTCGTTTGGGTAGTCGCTCGTCGTCCATGCGCACCAGATGGCCGCTCCAGCGCAGCTGCATTTGCCTCAGCATGGAGTAGATGCTCAGAATTCCCGTCCGTTCCAGCACTTCGGTGTCGGGGATGCGGTCCTGCCAGTTCAGCCTCAGGATGCGGCGGAGACAGCTGAGGTGGAAGTGGTTACGTCGACGTGCCTGCCTCGTGTACACCGTCCAGGTCTCCGCTCCGTACAGTAGCGTCGGCAGGATGACGACCTTGTACATCTTCAGCTTTGTGCTCAGTTGGAGACCATGACGATTCCAAACTGTGCTTTGGAGGCGACCGAAGGCTTGACTGGCTTTCGAGATCCTGTTGGCGACTTCGTCGTCGATCTTGGTGTTGCGGGAGAGCGTGCTGCCCAGGTACGGGAAGTTCTCTACCACTTGCAGTTGAGTCCCATTCACGCTGATTTGCGGCGCGTTGGGGGCTGTGGCTGAGTTGGGAGGCGGCTGATGCATCACCACCGTCTTCTGCGTGTTGATAACCAGCCCAAAGTTCTCGCAGGCGGCGGAGAATAGGTCCATGCTCCGTTGCATCTGCTCTTCCGAGGTGGTGTTTAGGGCGCAGTCGTCGGCGAAGAGGAGTTCGTGCACGGTGGCCGCGGATACACGCGATTGGAAGTTCATGCGCCGGTGATTCAGCAGATGACCGTCCGTTCTATAGACGATGCGGATTCCAGGGCGTTCGTCGCGGTAGGCGTCCATCAGCATGGCAGAGAACATGAGACTGAAGAGGGTAGGCGCCAGCACACAGCCCTGCTTCACTCCGTTGGTCACTGCGAATGCCTCTGAGACAGCTCCGTTGTCCGTGACTCGCGCCATCATACCGTCGTGCAGCTGACGCACCATCTGAGTGAATCGCTCCGGACAGCCGAATTTCTGCATGATCTTCCACAGTTCTTCACGATTCACCGTGTCGAAGGCTTTCGTCAGGTCCATGAAGGTAGAGTACAGGTGTGTCCGCATCTCCTGGCACTTCTTCTGAAGTTGGCGGGCTGCGAAGATCATATCCGTGGTCCCACGATGACGACGGAAGCCGCATTGGCTTTCCGGCAGAAGGCCCTGTTCCAGATGGTTGTTGAGGCGGTTGAGCAGGATGCGAGCGAAGATCTTCCCGGCGATGTTCAGTAGGGAGATGCCGCGGTGGTTGTCGCAGACTTGACGATTCCCTTTGCGTTTGTATAGGTGCAAGATTGTTGCGTCCTTGAAATCTTGCGGGACTTCACCTTGACGCCACATCTCCTGGAAGAGCGCAGTCAGGTGATCCATCAGTAGGGGACCTCCGTGCTTGTAGACCTCAGTAGGGATTGCGTCCGATCCGGGTGCTTTCCCGCTGGAGAGCTGCTGCACGGCCCTGATGGTTTCCTGGAGAGATGGTGGGAGGTCGAGGTCCGCGTTGGTCGCCACTTGCGGCAAGCGGGCGATGGCGGCGTCGGAGATGACGGAAGGGCGGTTGAGGACGCCTCGGAAGTGCTCGGCCCATCGCTGCAGGATTTGCGTCTTCTCAGTCAGGGGAGTGCTGCCGTCGGCGCTGAGGAGAGGAGCAGTGCCCTTCGCCGGCGGACCGTAGACAGCTTTGATTGCGGAGAAGAAGTTCTTCCATTCGTTGCGGTCGGCGTAGCCTTGGATCTCCTCAGCTTTGCGAGCAGTTCAGGCGTCCTTCATCTCGCGCAGTCGTTGCTGAAGTTGGCGGCGACTACCGTAGAAGGCAGCTTTGGTGGCATCGGTGGAGTGATCCACGTAGGCTTGGTGTAGGGGATTTTTCTCAGCAAGCGGATATCTGATGGCGGCGTCGTTGTCGTCGAACCAGTCCTGGTGTTGGCGGGGAGCGCGACCGAGGACGGCGAGCGCCGTCGACTGTACTGTGTCACGCAGTTAACACCAGTGGTTCTCCACGGAGGCGGTCTCGGCAGCGGCGGCGTCGTCTGCGGCATCGATTGGGAGGTGGTCTAGCCGTTGAGCTAGCTCATTGCTGAAATGAAGGTGGTGAGCGGGCAAAGACAACAAGGCAACATACAGCTTACCTGGGGGTCGCTTACCTTGTGGTCTCCTGCGAGGCTGTAGGCGAATACGCATCTTCGAGATGACGAGGCGATGGTCGGTCCACCCATCAGCACCCGCGATCGCCTTCGTCACCGGCACGTCCCGCTGATCTCGCCTCCGGACGAGGACATAGTCCAGCAGGTGCCACTGACGCGACCGAGGATGCCTCCAGGTGGCCTTCTCTCGCACCGGCAGACAGAAGAAGGTATTCGTCAGGGTGAGGCGGTGTTCTGCGCAGGTGCGGAGGAGAAGCAGGCCGTTGTCGTTGGAGCCGCGGAGACCGTGGGGACCCAGCACTCCCCTCCAGGCAGTATGGTCTGTGCCGACGCGGGCGTTGAAGTCACCAAGGACAATCAACTTGTCCGCCTTCGACACAGTCGCCAAGAGGGCGTGCAGGTCCTCGTAGAAGTTGTCTCTGACGGCGTCGGGGTTGGTCATCGTCGGAGCGTAGGCGCTGATGATGGTGGCGAATTTGCCTCCCCAGAGAGGCAGGCGGAGGCTCATCAGGCGATCGTTGATGCCCTGCGGCAAACAGGGCAGTCGTCCCACGAAGTCGGTCCGGATGGCGAAGGCGACGCCCGCGTCTCGTCGCTCTGCCCTGGGTCGACCACTCCAGAAGAAGGTGTAGCCGGCACCCACCTCCTCCAGTTGGCCTTGTTCGGAGAATCGGGTCCCGCTGAGTGCGGCGATGTCCACCTTGTAGCGCGCCAGTTCTCGTGCCACTAGCGCCGTCCTCCGTTCCGGTCGGTTGCTCCTCGGATTGTCTAAAAGGGAACGAACATTCCAGGCTGCCAGAGTGAGCGGGCTCACCCTGTCAGTCTGGGGAAAACGAGTGGGGCGATGGGAAGGAGGTGGAGAAGAAGATGACGAAGGAGAAGAATAGGCAGAAGAATAGACAGAGGTAGAGGTAGAAGAGGTAGGATGAGGAGAATGAGTATGGTTGTTGTTGTTGTTGTTGTTTCGAGTTTGATTGTTTCGACCGTGAGTTTTGCGTCTGCGAACACGGTGCGCCAGCAGACGACGTGGTTCCCCAGCAATTTTTAGGCCAGCTTTTCCAGGCCCCCCCGAAGGAAGCAGTGCCCTGACCCCTGAATAGGGGCTGCTTGATGTGCCGGCGCGGCCGAACTCCATTGTGGGCCACGAGTTTTTTTGGCAGTGGAAGAACGACTCGAATTTGCCAATGGCTTACGGCATTGCCGCAAGCCTGCGGTCTCCTACGGTGCACCAGATGGGCGCGTGTCGACGGTGCCAATTCGGAGATCCATCCCACCGGCTGATCAACGGCGTACCAGGCGGAGCCTCGTCTAGACGATGCCGATGCGACGTTCCACCACCTACCGGCTGACCAGCGGTGTGTCAGACAGAGCCTCGTCACGACGGCGCCGACGCGGTTTTCCATTCGACCAACCGTCCACGGAGTCCGCAGTCACCTGTGCACGCGGCACAACGCGCACAGGGAGTAACCGCCCTCACCTGGTTTAGCCCGCCGGTCGAGACGGTTGCCCGGGGTGTGGCCGCTGAGCAGAGCCCAGCTACGTGGAGCCACAGGTGAGAGTTGAATGCCAGCAAGTGGACGCTTGGCGTAGTCTCACCTGCAAGCAAGTGAGCGACCACTACGACCTTCACGTGAACCCACCGCCGACACCCTTACACCCCAATCGAGAAGGACACAGCTGATCAAGGTCTGTATATTTGCAAAATGTGTATTAACCAAGTTAAGACAATGTAGGAGTGTGCTCTCTATCCTTGGGAGGCGTTTGGAGATCTAGTCTATTAAATCCCTTTGCGGTGTTAATCTAATGAGCACTTTGTGCCGACTGTGCTAACTGTCTTTGTTTTGAAATACAGGGAAATAAATCTAGGCCTTTTAGTTTTTGCAGACAATCTAAGCACAATGTTCCGAGTAAGAAAGACTCAAAGTTAAATATATCACTGATGGAGTTATGCTTTGACAACCAAAGCTAAACTGTGCTAGATGGTTGATGCTCACGACCAGAAGCGGGAATTTATGTATAAAAGAATGGCGTCAAACGCAACATCACTGAAAAAAGTCTAAAGATCTTATCTAAAACGCCTAAACGCAATGCCACTATCTAAGAGTTTACAGTTGTGGCCATTTTTTAGTCGTCGGCGAAAAAAAGTGAAACGAGGTCGATATTTTTAAGGGTTCCACATGCTGCACATGTGTTAGTGGATATGACACAAGATAAACTATCTCGCTCTGTACCAAAAGTGAGGCTAGAGGCAGTGCAGCTTAGAATCATACGCCTATTTCAAAACACGAAGGCTTCAGAATAATCGAGAATTTACTAATTGACGAGGTGGTTTATTGTGGCCTTAGCAAATATTACAAAGACACAACCCTCGTTCCTGGGCAGCAGTCCACCACGCTAAAAAGGATGTTGACACACACCACTTTTTCAGATTCACTCGGAAATTAGTTTGTTGAGTTATTATCCGTCAAATTGTGCATGATTGTACAGCAGATCTGGACCTCC
Organism: Spirometra erinaceieuropaei; assembly: GCA_902702965.1. NCBI lineage: Eukaryota > Metazoa > Platyhelminthes > Cestoda > Diphyllobothriidea > Diphyllobothriidae > Spirometra > Spirometra erinaceieuropaei. The sequence continues at coordinate 63,626 of CACRXP010001420.1, read as the reverse complement.
ACAGCAGTCAGAAAATGTTTGCAAACTGAAGTTAGATGAACGCGCTATAATATGTGAGGCATGTGGGTCATTTCAAGAGAGTGGGAGGATTCTATTTTCAAGTGCAGGATTACGTGGTTCACACTAAGGAAACGGAAATGCTTTGTTCAAACGAGCCTTTAAAATGGCGGCCGGGATGTCGTCTGGAGCTGAGCTAAGCGTTTGCCGCAGGGGCCTATATATCAGGGTCATTTCACAGAAAAAAGTAAAAAATTTCAAAAATAACGTCGATCGCAACACTCGGAACTCGTAAAGGATCCAACCAATACTTCAATCCTGGTTTTGTAGGAAGACATAGTAAAAATGCTAACGGTCATGGGAATCATGGCTCATGAGAGCATCCTGACTGTTTCGGTATTTCGTTTTCCCATATTACTTCATTTTAGGAGAGGACAATTCCACAATATTCGAAGAAGAGTCTTCGGCCAAGTTAGGTACTTCAGTAAGCGTACATTTTTTTAGACCGAAAAAATAAAGAACCAAAATATTGCGTGTTAATGCATTCACAATGCGACACTTTAATTTTTACTAACCACGTCCAAGTACTTGTATAATTCTTTTTATTAAGTGAATAATTATTCGGTATCATAGGCCACCGGAGAATTCTGTCGTAGCAACCAGGCGTTCCTTATCTATGTTACGAATGTGTTCAAACTCAAAACCCTCATATCGGGTCTAAGCACGCACGATTTCCTTGCTCACTTGTAAGACAGTCGTAACTCTGACCACCAGCTGGGACCGGAAACACAAGCATGCGCACAGACGCACCTGGCGCAACTGGTCCACCACTGGGGTCTACCAGATGGGTCATAAGCACTTAATCGAACCGAAGTTCGTCAGTGCCTCGCCACCTGCCATTCTCTGTCGCTGCAGACCGGGTATTTATTTACTCGGGAATGGGCGCACACCTATCCATTGGCTTTCTGAAACTTGGCCGAATTCGGCCTGCTAAATGGTTGCCTGTCCGTAACCCCTATCATCCATACGAAGCTTGTTTGCTTCGGGATGCCAGTGGATCGATGTGCGCCCATTCCTGATCTGCAGCGACAGAGAATGGCAGATGGCGAAGCACTGATGACCTTCGATTCGATGAAGTGCTTGTGACCCATCTGATTGACCCCAGTGGTGGACCAGCTGCGCCAGGTATGTGAATGCATGTTTGTGTTTCCAGTCCCAGATGGTGGTCAGAGTTACGACTGTCTTACAAGTGAGTTAAATTATTCGCTTGATTATTCCCTGGAGTTCATATACCAGAAACCGCATAGAGAACGCTGGGGGTCCCACTGAAGAGCCGAACCCCTCGCAGCTGTGTCACGCAGCGGCAGAATATCGGCGAAACACGTGTCTGGGCTTTTAGCAAGTATCTGTGTCGGGAGTACGGTATATTACCTATACCATATACATATATATAGGCAGAATGGTATTACCGACAAAGCCAAGGGAGACTGGAATGGCCATTCCTGCTTATTACCATTCTGGCTATATATCATGCGCCGCTGTGCGGCTGCTGGTTGGGCTCTAGAGAGGGCCCTTAAGGCACAACGGAACGAGTGAGTTCCGTATAAACGATCGGTGAGCACCCCATACCTCTGATGATGAACTCTAGTTCGAGTTCGAAAGCTCAGGCAAATAAACTTACTGTCCCAGTGATCGTGCCTTCGCCTTCTTTTATATGTATATATATGTATTTGAACTCGCCAATTTTTTTCTACCCTGTCCTCCGGACGAGTGCTATGGTGCGTCCAGCAACTCTATTCGGCTCGTTTTGCACCAGGAGTTTTTCCCAACGTTTCTCGTTATCTCTCATATACTATTTTCCATTTCTTTGGTTGCTACATATTCACAAAGTATATTACAACAGCCCTGACCTCTCATGATGCGGAATGTTTATATTAGGTGGCCTCACAGCAGCCTGTGGTCCACAGGAAAGAGACCACGATCGGATAATCGTGTTTCATGGGGTAGTGATCCGTGCTCATTTTCACGTTTTGTTGCACACCTTCGGCCTTCTTCGAGAATTTTATGGTCCTTAACGGCCCAATGTCTCCAGGCTTGGATAGCATACTCCCGTTTCGATCGCATAAATTTTCGAACGACAATGGCGAGGCGATCTTCATCAAATTAACGAAAATCCGCCGGGAAAAGGCATAAATTTGACGTTACACGCTCGGATACGTTTGAACTGTTCATCGAAGATTTCAGTGGAGTCATAACCTCCGTTTTTCCGCTTACTTCTTGACGTGGCATGCCATTGAGACGTCAACCCCCACCCTTTTGAGTTCGGAGTCCGCCAATTCGCAGAATGTTGCACTTCCTAACATTAAACTGCAAAAGCCTGTCTTTAGACGATTGCTGAATTCGGTTTAGGTTCGCCTGTGAATGATTTTCGTCAAAGTTAACTCGGATGGCGATTAAAAGTTTAGTATGACCAGCAAGCATCGTGAAATCAAGATCCAGTTCATAGACGTAGTCGCTGACGTAGGTAATAAACAGAGTAGAGCCCAGAATGGAGCCACGGGGAACGCCAATTTCAACTGTAGCCTCCGTGGACTGTTAGTCATTGACGCGGACAACTTGACGGGGCTGATTAGGAAACAACGTCCACCTCAGGAGATTATTCCTAACACATGCTCAGTTAAACTTGCACGGTAGTAAAATGCGAAGGCTTTCTTAAAGTCGACATAGACTGCATTCATCACACTCCCTCCATCAACTGCGCAAGTCCAACGTGCTAGACAGTAAATCAAGGTTCCCACGCAAGAAATGTCTCGAAGGAGCCCATTCTGGTCATCGGATAATAAATTATACTACTCTAAGCTGCACATTAAATCATAAGTTTGTGGCAGCTCGATGTGGGGCTGAATGGTTTGCAATTGTTTGCAGACCCCCCGCTACCGTCTTTGTGTATCGGCATGATCCGCGCAGACTTCCGGTGGGTGGGTAGACATGAGCCTCTGAACGAAGTCGCAAAAAGCATAGGGGGTAGTTTGGCTATTTCCAAGTAAGCTTATTCAAACATTTCGTTGGCATGCCTTCCGTACCAGGTGAATCCGATTCTTTTAGCGTCATCAGCTCCTTACGAACAGTTTTCGTCAAAATAGTCAGTTTCGATTCTAGGGTCTCCCACTTAGTCGTAGTCGAGAGAAGAAAACTCGCGTTCCCCCGTAAAGATAACCCTTAAAAATGGCGAAGGGTACTCTGCTGTTTCTCATTCCTCGCCGATTTCTAGGCCTTTAGTAATCTTCAGTAGGTGAATGTGATCTCTGTTGCGCGTGTTTCGTTTTTTGCAACAGTAAAATAATTTTGGGTACCAAAGGCACGATTCGGTATTTCTTTTTCGAATGCTTCCTGTGTTCTGAGGATAAATCGCTTGTATAGATTTCTCTGTGCTCTGTATGCATTTATTGACAAGGCTTTCATCGGAGAGAGATTTCGTCTACAGCATTTGTTATCTGTCAACGTTTCATCTCAACGCTTGAGTCAACCACTAAGGTCTGATGTTCAGTTCCTTCCATGAAACGCGGCAATAATTTTGGAAGGGAATGCACCACCAGTCTTCGACTATGTTGTCGAAAAACACCGATAACCTAATTATGCTGCTCATCTCAGCCTTCATTTGACCATTTTGTTCACGGCAAATGTTTCATCTAAGTCTGATAGAATAGAATAGATTTATTATTTAACCTCTGGGGCGCTGTCAGTTGGGCTGGCTTCATTTTGCTTTTTCTCGTTTTATAATTCGGCCGCGAACAGTAGCGTTCGGCCTTTGTGCCCACACCAATAATATCTCATCGTAAAAATGTCCTGCAGCTGACCTTCGAATCAGAAGGTGACGGAAATATAATCAACAGTCTAACTCAACCAAAAAGGATGCTGGCTGGTTGGCCGACGCCGCCACCCATACTACAGCAAGAACTTTTGTCAGAAATAAGCTTTAGGCCTGAGACAACAGTGAAAACACACCCCGGTGGATTTGATCCAGTCAACCAACGTCATCGGCGAATATCAGTAAACCCGTTTTATTAATGTATAATTTAGATTGCCAGCTAGTGTAAGACAGAACAAGCGGCCTGGGTGGCTAAATAACAATGTAGAGAAAGAAATTAACAGAAGGAATAAATTGTGGAGAATATACCGCGTCGCTGGCCAAGTTGAGTATTTCTACACGTACAAAACACAAAGAAACAAACTGAGAAGCCTATTTACAAAGACACGCAGAGAATTTAAGAAAAATTTGCTACAAAAAAGCAACAGAGAGGCCAAATTACTCTACAGCTACCTCGGAAGAAGTACAGGGAGCAGACATCAAACCCCTTTAATAAGGACTTACGGTGGCGTTGAGATTACTGATAGCAGGGGCAAATCTGCGCATTTTTCACAGTTTTCCCAATCAGTCTTTACAAACGAGGCAAGAACTTGCCAATGAGCTCTCCGTGCCTTTGTCGATGTTCTTCCAGACGTCATGTGACACTGACGTATATTACTCCGCTGTACACAATAGGTGGCAGAGCATCGACGACAAATTACAGGCCCCTAAGCCTGACATGCATTCTCCGCAACGCTATGGGAGGATAAGGACGAGTTAATTTACTCAATTACTGGAAGTCGGCGACTTGTGATCGAACTGCCAACATGGGTTCCGGAAAGGTAGATCCTGCGGGACACACTTGCTGCAGTCTCTCTAGAGTTGGACCCGAGCACTCGACGACGGGCACACGGTCCACATAGCATTCATTGACTTCCAGAAGGCGTTTGACACTGTACCACACCATAGACTTACACAAACTGAAAAAAATAGGGTCCAGATGCAACTTTCTGAAATGGATCAAAAACTGCCTTGTGGGTCGACACCAGGTTGTGCGCATCGGTCAAGGGAAATCATATCATGTTGTGGTCGTGAGTGGTGTTCCCCATGCTTCAGTACTGGGGCTCATTTTGTTCCTAATATACGTGGACGATTGTGCAAGAGCTTTGGACTGCGAAGTAGCAATATTTGCGGACGACAGGAAGATTTGAAGTTTAATTCGAGGTTTTGCCGACAAAGTTCTCAGATAAACCTAAATCTGTTGGAAGTGGTCAAACCGTTGGCTCCTGCCGTTTAACGTTGGTAAATGATTCTTCGCCAAGGCAACCCAGTCAGATCCGCCTGCACAAGAGACTACTTTCTGCGCGGTGCAGCATTACAAGATGTCGAAGCCCAAAACGACTTCGGTTTGCTGACGACGAACTCCCTAAAACCATCCGCCCATCGTTCCAGAGTGGCAAAGAGCGCGATATCTGTACTGTACTCTCCTAAGCTGGCGTTTAGGGATTTTGACGAAGGTGTTTTCAGAAGACGAGGTTGCAAGAATTCGTAGCTTTCGATAAATTCTCGTCGGGCCAGTACGATTTTATGGGAAGGGGGTGAAAGTAAAGGCCCGTCAGTGATATGATAAATCGAACATGTTTTCTCAAAGACATTCGAAACATTCGTGCGGCCGCACTTGGAATGCGGCATACAAGCCTGGAGACCGTGGGTGGTTGAGGCTCAAAACTGCCTCGAAAGAGTTCAGAGAAGAGCCATGAATATGGTTAGGAGTAAAATGTCCTTTCCTTATACAGCCCGCCTAGTCCATAGTTGCTGCCATTTATTTTGGGCTGGCTGTAGATAGAACAGCTAGCCGTCATAAGTGGGTGAAAAGAAAAAGAGAATATCGGGAATATCCTGACCGTCCTACTCGGTCCACCGCTCTTTGTCAGATTTTGCCAATAATGGGTCAGGGGAAAAGCGGGCCTTTTTCGCCTGTCCCTTTTATTGCTTCTTCACTGAAATGTCAAATTTTTAGTCGACTTGCTCAACTGCAATTCGTGAAAACGCCACCTTCTTTGATTACATTGCAGATGCAGTTCGCAAGAGTACAACCGGCTGGTCTCCTGGGAATATGGACAGGTATGGTGGTAGAGCCTAATATCAAGAGACTAATAACGCCAGCTCTGTTTTGATACGTTCCAACGTACTTTCAGTTCCACGTCTGCGCTACTTCAGCCGCACCTTATCCAACGATGTGTCCGTCCGATTCAGTTACGCTTCTTTTTACATCCAAACCTGTTCATACTCGCACAGTTATACGTAATATTGCATTGCACCTTAGGTAGTATGCATCGTAGCTCTTTATTTTTCAACAGTTCCTCACATGTTTGGCCTTTCTGTTTATGTCCCACTAAGACAATGAGATTTTTATTCGTAGATCTTTTTAACGATTGTGGTAGAAATGTGCATTTTTTACCAACGAATTTCTTGTACTGCAGGAATCCGCTACCGATAACGGTGGCCATGCTTATCGTGCACTTTGACAAAGCATGATGGACTATATTTTTGACTGTTTATATTTTCTCTTCATTCTCTTTTTGTATTAATAAATTGCCTTAAACCATCAGTTTTCGTCCTAATATTTTGTCTTATAGGTTGTTACACCGTAGTGTCCATGTATACTGATTCTTGCGACAGGGTTGCTTGCCGCGGCTTGGAGCTTCAAAGTGAAACATTTAAGTCTGACACAGAGGTGGGCGGAGAAAAAAATATCGCAACGGGTGGGGCATGGACGACAAAGATTCGACGTCCCTCCGTGCACTTTTTTCGATGAGAGTGTCAGAGGTATCCGCTCTGCGGTATACCCGGTTTAACCTGTCATAACCCCCTGATAAGATGAGGCTGCGATGTGGCTGGCCGGGACTCGTGCTGGTAAGATCCATACCAGTTCGCAGAAAGTGCAAAATTATTTAGTGATTTCCGCACTGTCAGGTATTTAATGCATCTCTCTCATAATGACACCTCACCATTTTCTCCCCCCA
>CACRXP010001420.1:41875-56646 GCA_902702965.1 Spirometra erinaceieuropaei | reverse complement strand
TCGATAAAAATTAAGTTGCGCAGGCCTGAAGAGAATTTACCGAAAGTTAACATATGACCACCAAACTGTCTTTTGAAATTCAACCGAGTTCACTCAAACGGTTAGCTGAGGGTTTGTTCGACTCAGTAGAAGAAGCATATTTATGTTCAACATCTCGGCGCTTAGTAAGAATGAAATTCACCATAAACTGTTCACATTAGATACCCTATGTTCCCACGCTGGATGTTTGAACACGAGCCTATCTATTCATATTCCTTCGCTGAAGGCGACTCTTAGCCTGCACGTACTTTTCAGCGCATACAAACTGTCCGTGGACATTTTAAACATGGTGTGTACTTGTCTTTGTTATAAAAGATATTTGATTTCCCTGCAGTTCTGGGAAGAAGTTCCTTCTGAGTGGTCTATATTGTTCATATACGCATGCGCTTTATTCTCCCTTTTCTTAACAACTAGAAGGAGTGCATTGTTGATTGTTTTTCATTTTACCATATTTACAAAAGTATGAGGATTGAATAAAAATCAATAATAGTTAGTCTAGCATGTGGTTCTTTTTAACAAGTTTACAATATGTTTTCCTCACACCCCGTTCATATGCTTACATAAGCCACAGCCAAGCATTGTGGTTCGTCGTACACAGTTCCCAACTGAATTTCTCTGACAGTACCATACTCACTCAGGGCTAGCTCGGGTAATTTTAATCGGCGGCTGGCTTTGAGATCGCGTGACTTTTCTAGTCATTTCTGCAGGCACAATCCATCCAACAATCCGGCTGCGTGCTTGACGTCCGTGGCGTCGGGGGCTACATTGACGTGTGCAAACTTTGCCCTGTCAGCCATTCGTGTCACCACCCTGCTAATCTACTCTGCCGGTGCAGAGAAAGACAGAGACAAGTACAATGTTACCATGGTTAAATTGCACATACGCTGACTGATTTCCGCTCAAAGAAGTCTTCATCGACATCGCTGTGACTACCGTTTGCAAACGATGCAGCAGAACAGACGTATTTCTTTTTACCGCCGTTCCTGTCAATAGTAAATAGCAGTCGGCTTCCCTAATGCGCATGGCCCTTTATTCGCCCAAACAGTCTCCCTTTGGCCGTTTATAACAGGCATCACAACGTGAAGCAAACAGCCTTTCGAGACTTACGTATAAATTTCGTCAGTCTATTTTAATTAAACCTAGATTCCGAATGTCACGAGGTATCCCTTCCAATATTTTTTACGTCCATCTCTTCATGCTTTAATTTTTAAAACAAGCTAACTTTACGAATTCGGCTGAGTTCGCAATCACGAACTTTATGTCGACAACGGCCAAGTCGACCTTTGCACTTTCTCGCCCCTTATGAGCTACCATCGCGTTATTCGCCCTGTAGTCACACGTCGTGCTCAGGAAAAATATCGCATCTTGCTCCCAGATTTTTACTTTTACCCCAATAAGTAACGGAGAGTCAATATTTGCTTTGTCCTATAAAATATCCAGGTCTTCGACAGGATCTTTTCTCGGCTCCGTAGCGTGAAAACAAATAGGTTCTGCGTAAGCTTTCTCTGCACGCCAGTCAACCCAATCGTCAAACCAGCATTGTCTTTAGGTGGCAATGCTGGTCTCCAGGCGGAAAATTAAGCAGACAGAGGCGTTTAAGAAAACTTTTTTTCTCTTTAGAACCATTACCGACTCTCAACGTACTTAGTTTTTGGCCAACCATACTTCTACTAGCCTCCAAATCTCCGCAAAGCTGTTTTCTGCTTTAGCACCTTCTCACGCTCCTTTTTGTTGGGGTCGGAAGTATTTCTTGTAAAATTCCTTTCACCTGCCAGAGTTATTCGAGCCTGTCCGCGTTTGCTGTTAAAAATTCCCAATCGTTGTAAATAGAAGTAAAAGTGCATTAGTTTTACGTAATTTTTAGTCACTTGGCGCGGTCTTAAACTCATAGAGGAGGATGATACCAAAATAAATGTATCTTTCGTGTGACGTTAGTTGTTGGTTGGTGCAAAGAATTTGTAGAGGTCAGAGTTCGGTTATGGCGGTCGTTTCCATCCCTTCTGTTGGCCTTTAGCTAGGTAGTTATACTAGATTCCCCAAAGGAAGCTCAATTACGAAAGCGCAGTCTTCTTCTCATCTCAAAAAGTTGATGTTAAAAGAAAAGTTTGGGAATAAGATTATTTTTGTTAGTTTACCACTTATATATAAAACTCCAAGCTTGCTTTTAAGAAAACTTGCTGTCATTCGTAGAAAAACCATAACTTTTTCATATCTTTCACGACATGAAACTACAGTTTGATGTTAGATGCTGCATTAACGCAGGTTTGACCCTTGCTTGGTCGGGATTTCTACGTAAGAGGTATAAACGCCAATTGAATCAACTGAAAACTTTCTCTGCTGTGGCCCCAACTTCAACGCCTCATCATGCAGCCATCAGAATTTGTTTTTGCACCTTTGAAGTTTGCAGGGCAAATGAATTTCATGGGCATTCTGAATCAACCAGCTCAAAAACTTCAGACAGTGGACTCATCTGTGGGTCTTCTTCAAATCAAGCCGGAGGTTCAGGGTAAGTTCCTGCCTTGCTGCGCGCTGTCTGTTGAACATTTTCCACATATGACATTCCGCCTCATTTCTACTATTAGTCTTGGAATCACAAATTGTGTGCAAAGCTGGTGATCAGCTTTGGTCGGCAAAGCACCCTTCACAAGCCGAACTTACGACTAAAAACATTATTCTCTCAGTAACGGACGCAGCATCCACCCCCTCCGGTAGGTAGCTCGTTCCATTGCACACCCCTTTATATACAGCTTTTGTGCTATGACTAATCCGTGTTTCTTTCTTTTTTCGTCAGATTATCGGTCCTTTGTATGTAACCTCTGTAATAAAGCCTACAAATGGAAGAAGGATCTCCAAAGACACAGCCGCCTGGTGCATCAACGTAGGTGCCCTTTTCAGCATTTTCTTTTTTCACGTTTTTGTATGTCCGACTATCATATCACATGAGCTGAATTGCTATTCGATCATTTTCAAACGAAATAGTTTCCGACTTTTAACCTTTAGTCGGGACCAGTCTTCAACTATGCTTACCAACTGGGGCGATTATCACCCATTATATATTAGTTCTTTCTCCTGCCAACCTTTTCACACCGAATCACTCCAGTATATGCATATACATACGTTGGAATACGGGCAGAAAAGAAATATCTCTTTAGATTATATTCCCACAACGGATACTCGGATGACTTTCTATGTCAGTAGACGAAGCATCATGAGTTCAAACAAAAAGGTATTTCAAACTCTACGGTCACCCAGGCACCACAAATTCACCTGGCGAACTCTCCCATTTCAGCCATTTATGCACTCCACCCTTCGTCAGCGTCGCCGTTTTTGCCAAATGAGGTCCTAAAAGAGCCTTGGTCTCAATCAAGTCCATACCGGCAATAGTAGAACTTCCGTCCAACCCTAAATGCCTTCTTTTGCGTTTTATTTGTCTACCTTTCAAGTATCAGACTCGCGGTGCAAGCAAGCAGCTGAACAGACCTGGCAGATTAAACAGTTGCCTCAGCCCGGTGACGAACTCAGGTCCAAAGCGATGATTTTGTCCGTCACACAGACAACATCCACTCCCTCTGGTAGGTCCTATAGTTCTCAGCAGGACATGTATTTAAACGCATTTACAGCACTCCTGCTGAACTCACCATTTTATACTCTCTTATTTAAATCATCTTGCTAGATTTCCGGCCGTTTGCCTGCGGACTGTGTGGGAAAGCCTACAAATGGAAGAAGGATCTACAGAGGCACAATCGGCGTGTGCATGGACGTGAGTATTTCTGCGTCTTTGCACCTCCATCTCCTTTTCTAACTTTCCTCCTCCCTCCAGATGCGAACTTTATTATCATTCATCGGGGTATCTTGCCGGCTTGCTCGCATATAACTTCTCGTGGGAAAAGACTATTGTCCGTCTGAACTTTTTTGGACTGCATCCAGTGTCACATGAAAATACGATCCGGACATCTATCTGGGTGCAGGATGAGGAAGTACGGGCGTTCCGTTTTGCCTCGAAGCTTCGACTGAGCTGGATTTCGGTCTGATGCTCGCGAATAGTTGGCTGACGATAGTTGATAAACCGGAAATGTTCATTTCCGTTTCCATCTTTATTCATCGATGGCACCTCCTGACCCATTGGTCGAGCATCTCAATCTGATTTACCCGCAATTGCAAAGTTGGGCCTGTGGCTCGACAGTCTGTTGGCCACCCACTAGACACCTACTCGACATCAAATGATGTCGAACTCCATGAAGCAGTTGACATTCGCTATTTGAACAAGGGGAGATAAACCGACCCGCCCAACATTGTGCATAATATCGTGACGCGACAAACGACGATCACAGGAAGAATGACCGTCCACTTGATACTCAATTACCCTCCGTAGGCCTCCCGCTAACACATTAAGTAATGTTTCCGGCCATAGACTAGGGGAGACTGTCTTCTTTCTGCTAGGAGACCATCAACAAGATTACACTGTTTAGCCATCTACTACCACTTCTACTACTGTTGTCATGTTCTTTATCTGTGTCTGGCGAAGTCGGCGCCATCGATGTCCTCTGCTCTACCCTTCAACGCACGACGATCAGCGACAACAAACTTCATGAACCCAGCCTACCCTCCCCTCCTGCGTTGGAGGTAAATCACCAGACTCCTACGACCCATCTCAATCTTTTGATGGACTGATTTGAGCCATGTTTTGAGCTGACCTTTTTCTCACCTCCAGTGAAACAGCGGCGTTGATGCTAGAACAACACTCGACACGTAGGCGGGTGACATTCTCGCGAGGCTGTCGTGGTCAGGGCTGAATGTCTCATAATTTACTTGGGAGAGTCGTTGATCGAAAACTGCCAGTTTTTTCTCGTATTCTAGAACACGGCCCAGCATCACAATCGACCGAGAGGACAGACGGAGCTTACGAACGGTACACTCGGACTTTTATTTTAGTTGGGTTATCGCTGCAGTCGTAGACGACGTGAAGGTTTTGCGAAAACATCGTGAGTGACATTAATCCGGACAGCGATGCCCTTGCTCTGTCCGTTAACCAAGAGCTTGGCTTCAAGATACGTGGAATTTGTCTGGTTGGCATGCCGACAAAGAGGACTGAGACCAGTCTGACCATCTGCCGTCATTAACCGGACGTCTCCCAAAACGAGGTCGCGACGACTTGAAATTTGAACCCCACACCAACCGAGGACGTTACACACTCGCTCATGCTGCTGCTGCTGCAGCAGCCACTCAATTACGTCCTCCAGAGTACCAGTTCTCCTCATCTGTCCAAGCATTAAAAACGGAAGCTGGCACACTGTTGTTTCCCCGTTTTTTTCTGTTTCCCGGATCTCAGTCCTAGTGAGCATTTTGATATCTGCTGGATCATGAGGCTCCAGTCAAACCACGCCTTATCCGTTCTTAGTGATGCCCTCCTTAGGCAATACCTGGTAAGGTTCTTTAGAACATAACCAGAGCATCTGACTTCACATCTGACCCTGGCATATTACGGCCACATCTACCAGTCGCCTACTAACTATTAGACTTTTCCTTCTAACTGGCAAACGTGCCAAGAAAAGTCATTGTAGTGCCCGCAGAATATAGTGAGTCAGAAGTTTGTAACTCCTGGTAACCGCCTCATCCTGCATCCCCTCAGGGACAACTTTGTGCGATCACTTTTCCCCAGTTCCTAAGATGCTGGGAGAAGCTTTCATTTCTCAACTTGAAAATAGGAGAGTCGAAGTGGGTATTATTGTAACTCCGACTGATTAAAAAGCCCGCAACCGCGTGCCGAGAGTCTTTTCGAACATTTTTTCGGATAGGGTTTTGTTTCGTCCAACAGTTCCTACTTGAGAGAGATTTCTGACGAAATGCCGTAGCCAAACTGCTCTCTAGCCTGACAAGACCGGTTTCTGCCCTCTGAACATAGAGTTTGTTTCGAGTAGAGGGTACATTGACGACGAACTAAGGCCTCTGCGTCTCCTCGACCGGGTCGATAGGAGGGAAGTGCGGACCTCCAATTTTGGGGCTCTCACCTGTTTTCTACGAGAAGGGCTGTACGTAAGGACTTCCTCTTCGAGCGGCATTTTGTCTTCATCGCTGCCTATGAACATTTACCTTCGAATTGGTTTGTAGTCAGTAAGGCACGCACAGCGTCCACTTCTCTGTTGATAACCACTTTCATTGTATCACAATGAGAAGGTCCAGGCGATGACTGGTGTTGTTAACCACACATCTATGCTCTGCGCGCATACACACGTACCCATGCCTACACAAGAGTGCAAACTGGAGTTAGTCAAAATCGGATCCCATATTGATGTGAGTTGCCGTAAAGGCCACTCTAAGAAGCGAGTATTCGCGTCTGCCCCTGGCCCAGAGGCCGTGCAAGTCACCTCGTCATTTGGAAACTCCCTGTTTTTTGATAGTCGAAAGTACCCCCGCCTTCTTAATTTAGGGAAGGTATGCGCTGGATCGGCCTCTAATCGCGTATTAAATTCGTGTCGAGTTTGACTCTTCGAACACTCAATTTCGCTTCGAATCCGCACCGAGCTCAGTTAGCCAATCCCAGCACGTGCATTTCGGGCAGGGTCAGATGACAGGACTCCAAGGCCAACCTGCGACCTGTTGCATGCTAACCTTGAAATTATTTGCTAGTCGGATTACGACTCGCAGTTCATTCCTCTTAGGGTACCATTGGCAGACCGAACTGTCAGGTAGCACTGGGCACATTGACTAGCACAGTTTAAGGCCTCCACATGCTCTGGTTTAAGAGTGCTCAGCGAACAAGGCGTGATCATGGTTGATTTTTGATGATTAAAGGACAGACGCATCGTCTGAGCGTTTGCTTAGTTCTACGCGTGGACGCGAGGCCGAATCGTCTTGGACTATCGACAGTCGAGAATGCATTGAGTACACGCTGCAAAACGATTGACCACTCACTGTGTTTTGTTTTTTTCTCTCTGTTTTTCAAGAGTCACAAATTCAGCAGAAGCCTGAAGACCACCAGCAGCCTCAACAACAGTCCTGGCCTTTGAAGCTGCCTCCACAGGGCCAGCTGATTGATAAGAACCACATTCCCTCAGCGGCGACAACGACGACGACTGAGGCGTCCACCAGTCCTGCAGGTAGGGCCGGCAAATCCTTGCTTGCTGCCAAAAAAGCGATCTTTTGTGGCCGCCTGCCAGTAAAGAGGTTAGGTTTTGTCCGTAGCATCTACCTGACACTTTGGTCTCATCTCCTGTCCCAGATTTCCGACCGTTCGTTTGTGAACTCTGCAGCAAATCCTACAAATGGAACAAAGACCTCCAGCGCCACACCCGCCTTGTGCACGAACGTAAGTCGCCAGCCGGTTTGAAGTTGCGCTCCTCCTTATCTACCACGTTTTATCCTGATCGAAGTACTCGATAGGCAGCGAATGAAGGCAGCAGCATGCCGTCGTTGCGTGTAGTTTTAAGTCAGTCTGGTAATTCGACCGCCACGGACGACGACATTCGTTGCGTGTCCCACGTAGTAGACGCAGCTCAGGCGACTTGAGCGCGAACTGTTGTGGGGTAGACTTGAGAGGCACGTACCAAAAAGCCTCTTTCCTCACCCACTCATTTCTCCGACGGCATGAGAATGTCAAGACTACCGGAAGCGGGCTCACTCGCAGTGGTTGACGCACGTTAAATGACCCGTTTACGCGTGCCACACACGACCTGGTCCCCGCTGTACGGTGGATGTGGAACATCATGAAATTTTGGTCGAAATTCTTAGACAGATTTTTTTATCTGATAGGATTACTTGAGGAGGTTTGTCATGTTAGTTGTCGTGCAGCACAATCTTAAGATATTTCAGTCACGCCGAGATGCAGGATTTCGAATGAGCTTTCTTCCCGGGCGGCTGCCAGAACCACAGCCTGTAAAAACGACTACTTAAGTATTATGAACTTCTGCCATTGATTTTCGATGCTCTTATACATTCAACTATATATAATAGAAAACGTGCAAAACATACTCTTTTTTGTACACATTTGGTAGCAAACTAGGTCTTCTGTAATCTTTATATTCAAAGGGAGAGTGTGATTTGGCTTTTAAAAACCTTTTCAACTCCTGAGTAATTTTTGTCCCACCTGCCGTTGCAATTGCGTTCAGCGTTTCCAATCTACATGCTGTATACATCCCGCCAAGGCGATATCACATCTTTCTCTATGCAGTCAAGAAGACACCATATAGGGCTCACACAATTGTGCTGGGGATGTGGATCAAGTTTTGCACTCAATGAGTGGCATTAACTAACGTATTGATACGATGCTGTATGACTGGGCTCTTCCCGGTAATAAAAGATCTCATAATTATAAACTTTTAAAACCGAGAGATCCTCTCTTTTGAAATAGAAAATCTGAAAAAGACGTAATTTGCTATCAAATGAGTACAAGAAAGATTATTTCCTGCCCGTTTTTGTAAAGTATAGCTGAATATGTAAGTGTGTTGAAAATTAATCGGAAAATTCATACTACTTAAGCAGTCACTCTGTTGAGTGTAGTCCTGACAGACGGACGAAAAGAAGATTACTCACGAGTAAGCATTCCCGGTGTGACTGAGGTACCTTAGGGTTATTGACCCAACTGTGAAAAACTCGGCGCCTCGGTGGGATTCGAATCCACGCAGTAAGGGGAAGGCTTTAGTACAGCCAACGCTCTAACCACCTGAGCTACGAGGCCCCGCCGGACGACCCTACTTAAGTAATCTTATCAACTCGAAAACATATTTTAGAATTTCCGCCGACGTCTCATGAGACAACTCATTTACTGTATGTGCCAGGCCGCTGTAAGGGCCCCTCAGGAGTTGCCTGACTGAGAGTGTCATAAAGGCCACATAAAGAAGGGGCCATTGCAGCCTGATTCTCAGACCTGCGAAGGGGTTCAGTTTACCCCGTCAGCTGGCAACCCTCAAAACCACTGTACCTAACGCATCGTTATGGATTTAGAATTATTACAGTAAAGACTGCGCTGATGTGCCCTGAAGATTCATTCCGAAGTGTAGACCTCACTCTCTGGCTGACTTATGATGACGGCTGACAAGCCAGAAATGGTCAATTACAGTCTCCTTTGTCTTTGTTAGTAATGCCATGCTCTCTCCCCCTGCTTCCCCCCCTCCCTTACCCTATGCACCTGTCAACCACCGGGTGTGGAAATTTGGCGCAGTGGCACTCATGTACGACAGTAGCTATGACCTCGCACTGACTCAGCGCAGATCGATAAACGCCTGCCGTAGGCCAATCTGACCTCCACGGCGCAGCCCATTATCGGAGACAATGGAGTACACCTCCCATATCACTGATAGCACGGACGTGCCACTGCAGGAAGGCCTATACATGCTGTTTCCTGGCCTGCTGCCCTCCCGTCCACTGATGCCTACAGGCCTACATGCTAGATCCTTAAATGTCCAGGGCTAGAGGGGTTTGAATTAGACTCCCAATTCCGCGGAAGTAGTATGCACTTAGCAGTTGTCTGTATGTGTGGGGGGTGTACGCGGCCAGACCTCCATAAACGTCTGCGGAGTTGCGATAGATGATGACTGCGTTCATTTTACCCACTGATTCGGACGTGTCACTGGTTCAGGCTGGGAGAGGAAAGCGCGGTTGTGCTCCTCACATGCCTATTCGTGTCTAGGAAACAGCTCGTATGCGCCAGGCATAAAGTAGATGTGCTGTCTCATGGAGTGTTAACTGAAATTCTGAAGAATGTTTTCGATTCCAAAATATTGCTTTAGTGGGACCGTAGAATTAATCATCGTGCAGCATAATCCTAAAATATTCCAGTCACGCCGGGATGCCGACTTTTGAATGAGCTTCTTTTCGGCCATCTGCATCTGTTTAAGTAGTATGACCTTTTCCTATTTATCTTCGATGTCCTTATAAATTCAAATATATTTTATAGAAAACGTGTAAAGGACGTTCTTTTCCGCACTCAGAGCTTCTTTTCGGCCATCTGCATCTGTTTAAGTAGTATGACCTTTTCCTATTTATCTTCGATGTCCTTATAAATTCAAATATATTTTATAGAAAACGTGTAAAGGACGTTCTTTTCCGCACTCAGAGAGAGAGGGAGGGAGGGAGAAGGAGAGAGATTTCTCTAGACATTGGAATGTCCATCCATGCAGCACCACATCAAAACGTTTATTAATGCTACTTATATGACGTTTTCTTAGTAGTGTATGGTGACGTAGGATTTCTCCTCCACGGAAAGTATACAGCTCGTTAAGTGAAAACGCTGAACGCAAATGCAACGCCAGATCGACCTCAAAACTATTCAGGAATCGAGAAAATTTTTATAAACTGCAAGATGCTCTTTTCAAGTAGAAAAAATTGAACAAGACGTAATTTGCTACCAAATAAGTACTAGTGAGGGAGGGGACATTTTATGCATGTTTTGCGAATAATGTGTTTGAATTTGTAAGCGAACCAAAAATCGATCGGAAAAATCCACACTAAGGTGATCGTTTGCACAGACTACAGCGCATCTACTTTAGGTTGGGGGGCTGTACCACGTCGACCTTTGAACCCGCGCCCATCTTTTTTGTTTCGACTTATTGTCGAGACAGTAGCTGTGAACAGTGGGTGCGGTAGACGCTGCGCAAGTTCCCTCCGGTGCAACCAATTAATTCACGAGTCCCATGTCTCCCAGACGGCGGTGGTTGCCTCCGAGTGCGATGGAGGAAGGAGTAGCTGCTTTGGTGTGTCGCTATCCAAGCTAGCTGACCATTCCGCTCTGGCGCCGTCTAACCGGAACTATCATGTGTGGTGATAAGCAGCCATGCCGGACGCAACGGCCTAGACTAACTAATTAAGTCAGGTGGCGGTAGCCGACGTTTCTTATAAACACTAGTGAATTTGTATGCAAAGTCTACGTCAATTGTGGACGAAGGACTAGCCTTGTCATCGCACGTGTAGTCCGGAGCCAGATTGGCGCCTGCACCCCATATCGACAGTTAATCGTCTTCACCTAGGCTTTCCAGTGGATCACTGTGTGTTTTAGCCTTGCTTTAAGTTCGGGAAGTTAGGTTTCCCCCTGAAATTCGGCGCAAAGCTACCCGTAGTACGTTGGGGAGTCCATATTCCGTGCCCGCCCCCCCTTGATTCATAAGCAAAACAGGTGAGAAAGACGGCCTTCCGTTTTTTCGTTGTCGTTAGACCGCCTGCGTTGTCTGGATTATGTCCTTCGCCTGGTGGTAGTCTACCCGGCGCCTCTGTGAATGGCGATTAGCGAACCGGCCTTCAGTATGAGCAACCTGTGAATCGAACTCTAGGCCCCCGAGTCTGACGTATAAGCATTCGTAAAGAATGGAGATACGATCGCTGGAACAAGAGCTTTATTAGCCTTACGTTTCGGATTCCTGCTGGGACCCATCATCAGAGACAATAGTAGATATGGGTAGTTTATACACAAGGGGTTGAAGTATTTGTAGGATTCATTCATCGTACTACTACATACCTACGAAAATTCACGGCTTCCCCAATGGTCCCCAGTCTATTAACAGAAGCACTGACCTTCCCCTTCCATATTCGGTGCTGCGACTTCGCCTACGCGGAGTAATTAGCCACTTGCGGAGCGCACAAGTGAACACTCTTCCCAATGCCATGGTCGGTGGGTCCGATGGTCTAGCGTTCATCACACCAATATCCAACGCCCGTGATGAAATTGGAACGATTAACGACGCGAATGTCGGCTATCGAACAGTCATCAGACGAAGTGCGACAATCCTCGATGAGGGAGGGAGCCGTGGATTTTCATAGGTATGCGGTACCATGGCAACTGCATCCCTTGTGCATGAACCACCCGTATCTGCTTTTGTCTCTGATGATGGGCTCGAGCAGGAATCCGAAACGTCATGCGAATAAAGTTCTTGTTCCAGCGATCGTGTCTCCTTCACGACTGCTTCCTGGTACTCGTCTCTTTGCTTCTATTGGCAACTTATTTGGGTGCGATACGCTCCGATCGGACCGGCGATGGGAAACATTCGCCCGTCGAGAGGCCTCTACGTATGCGTAGATCCGGTTTTTGCACAGGTGTCTCGACAATAATGTATTGCCGAAATGCATTCCATACAAGCCCCCGGTGAACACGGATTTGGCGAGACGAGCAGTATTTCAACATGGCAGAAGAATGATCTGAGTGCTTCTCCAAGATTGCCACGCGAGACTTCACAAGTACTGTAAGAGGATTGACCAAGAGGCGACCAGATGTTGTGAGCTTATGGGCAAGATCGGTACAAATCTGCTCCTGCAGAGGATGACTGGACGAGCCCGCAAACAGAGAGTGACACGCCACGCAGCACTTGACAGCAGACTTCGAAAGCTGCCCAATTCGCCGTCGCCCAAAAGCGACGAACTGGTGCACAACCCGTCTTCAAAGGAGCCGACAAACGATCAGATGCAGGTTTCACGTGCGAAGCTTCATCCAACACGGCCGACGCCTAAATTGCCAACACGATCACGGCGGCGACTTCCTTGTCAGACAGAAGCGTCGGAGGAGACTAAGAGCCTCATCTGACTTGCACAGCACCTACCGCACTCTCACCCTCCTGGGTCAAGTGTCATTAGAGAGTCAAGAAAACTGGAGACAAGATCGGACGCAGTGACTGCCAAAGCTAAGCATGCCACACGCCCTGTCCGTGCACAACTGACCAGGTTTTCATAGAGACAGGAAAGGGGCGGCGGGCAGCCAACCTGAGTGGAAGTGCCATAGTGGCTACATGAGAGAGGACCCACTGCGGCCCGTCTCTTTTTCCTGAAAGGGTGACTGAGTTGTCCCATCAGCCTTCCAAGCCACAGCTTCCAGCGCAGCGTCATAATGCATAAGCGGGAAGTAAACGGCCAATTAGATTTGCTAGATTCTTGCCACCTCAGCCTCCCGCCAGCTGTCTGCATCCAAGCGGGCCGGTTTTTTTGGTACCGAAACTTTTAGGTCAGGTAATATTCTCGTCTGTCGCTCGCAAAACTCCCATGTCGAAAGCTCTATAAAATTCCAACACAATCACGAATCTTAAATCTGAAATCCGGTGTTACTTTGCAACCCAGGGCGAATGGCTGCTACTAAGATCGCTATGTCACCAACCGAGTGAGTTCCGTAAAAACGATCGGTGAGCACCCCTCTACCATTGTACATTCCCGATCGCAACCGACAGGACAACAAGCTCGTGGCTCAGTGATTAGAGGTGTTGGACTTCTAACTAACAGATCGCGAGTCCGAGCCCCGGATGTTCCACACATCGGGGTTGGGTATGACTGGCTGACGGCGACGACGACGATGACCAATAAGTTAGAAATGGCCATTCCAGTCTCCCTTGTCTTTGTCGGTAATACCATTCTGCCTATATTGTGCGGCTGCTGATTGGGCACAATGGGACGAGTGAGTTCCGTAAAAACGATCAGTGAGCGCCCCTCTAATGTCGGTAACACGAAAACTAACTGCCTGTCTTACACTAGCTTTGCTTTTTATTTCAGGCCTTCCGGGACTTCTGACTCCTCGCCCACCTGCAATCTCTTGACGCCGTCACCATTACTTTATTTTTTCAATTAACCACATCTCTTTTGTATCTAAATTCCGTCAAATAAACGAAAAACGCATGCATCTCATCAGTGTAGGCTTGCGATACTAAGCGTTTGGCGCTTGTGCCCAAAGGACTGGGCATTTGCAAGGGTTGGTAAACTTATTCAGGACAAAATGTCTTACACCGAACCTCCGTGGGAATGTGCATTTCATTAATCGCGATGCATTTCGAACTCTCCCTCGCCAAAGGGCCTTCCAAATGTGTATTTTAGTAGTCGAATTGTACATTAAATGAACAAAGCCATGTTTTGGGGTACAGTGAAGCCAGCAGGAAATGGGAAGGTTTCCGAAACGTCACTACAAATATAATTTAGCCTGTGAACTCGCCTCCTCTTCTACAACGAACGATAGGTACACATGTGTGTGCTGAAAAAAGTACTGACAAGGGAGGCTAGAGTAGTCGACTCTGACCTGTTAGCTGTCACCAGCCAACCCCAGGTTTGGAGCACCCGAGATTCGAATACTTGAATCCATCGCTCTGCCCCTGAGTCACGACCCTATTGTCCTGTCGGTTGCAATATGAGTCCATTCACTAACTGGGTTACGGGACACGCACCCTCCCAGGCAGTCGCAGGGCAATATAGTAGTATTAACGAGACGAGGTGACCGTCAAAGACAGCGGCGGCCGGGATGACCGCTTCTGGCTTGCTAGCCGTCGTCAGCCGGCCCTACCCAGCCCCAGGTTCGGGACGTTTGGGATTCGAGCCTGGGACCTTTTGTCATTGAGTCCAACGTTTTACCTCGGGCCTGTTGTCCTGCCGATTGTGATCGTATGCATTATCATAGGAAGGAGGCAGCCAGTAAACCAGAAATGGCCACTCCAACCGCTCTTGTCTCTATGGGAACTCTATTTAGCATGTATTTCTGGTCGCTGCGTGACTACCTGCGAGTGCTGCACATTGAGCACCATGGCGCGACGAAACGGGCGGGTCCAGTGGCCGGATGGGTGAACACCCATCGTGCACGCCCCGTCTGGATTGGCTGCGCTCGTGTCCATTTGTCCTTTGGAGGTTTGTATGTTTTGAAGAAGGAGACACGATCGCCGGGACAAGAGCTTTATTAGCCTGACGTTTCGGATTCCTACTCGAATCCATCATCAGAGACAAAAGAGCAGAAACGGGTGGTTGTTGCACAAGGGGCTGCTGGGCGCGATGCGCTCCGATCGGCC
>CACRXP010001420.1:7303-41818 GCA_902702965.1 Spirometra erinaceieuropaei | reverse complement strand
GGACTCGGCTCTTCGCTTCTATTGGTTTGTATGTTTGACATCTAGGTCCATCTGCCTATTGATGTATGCCTCATCTAAGTGCATTACCCCCGGGAATTCGCAGTCTTTTTTATAAAAGTGACTGCAAGGACTGAGTGGTGGGAGCCACGCCACTCATGTCCATGGAAAAGACTAATGCCCAGATGATAATTGCAGCCAACAATCGGACGTTTTGCTCAACGCCCAGGTAGCGTCATAGTCATTCACTTATCTCGCGAACCCTTCCAGTCACATTGACCTAACTGCAGCCCGACCGAATGCGACGCGCGCATTCGCAGTCAGAGCTGTCCATGACCGGCTTGTACATAACATTCCTCGGTCAATGCGGAGATAATTCAACCGTCTCGCAAACGTCGACGTCTATAGCGTACCCTACGTAGTCGACACGGCACCGGAGACTTATGCATGAATTAGTTTATAGTGCTAGTAAGCTTGCGTAGCATCAACCAAACCCACCCCCTTACCCAGTTGGGTCTGGTCGCGAGACAGAATCAAGACCGGAGATGGTTCAGAAAGCTGGATAGTCCTACACACGAACCGGTCCCCAGACCATGTGCCAGACCACAATAAGAGCGGATGGAATCTGACATCTGAGGTTGCCGTAGCGGTCACAGTAAGGATTCATTGCTGCCCGACTGCCAGCCACAAGAAGGGTTGATTTAGACCCGTCAGCTCCCAACCTTCCAAATCACGACCTCATCGAGTCGTGATAGCATAAGGTGTGTTAAATCTGTTGTTGTGAGGGATGCGCTGATGTGCCGTGTGACACGGATCTTTCGGTGTCGGCTGCTCTCACGTGTACCAGATAGCTGTACGAGTCTCTCGATCACTGGGCGTGGGGATTTGGAGCAGTGGCCGACGCAGCATGAAGATCTGCATCTAAGGCGTGCAGCACACATGTAGGTACATAGGTACATGAGCCGCTGGGACCCGACACAGCCCGATAGGCGTGTGCCGTGAGCCGGCCTGTCTCCCGTTTTTGTTCAGCGCACCTAAAGCTCAGTTCGTTTTGAGGACCAAGGGCCAATACAGCACTGCTGTCTGTTGCACACAGCAAGGTGAAGCAGGCACGGTGGCTTGCGCGTGATTTAGTTTATAGTGAGTGTCGACTTTCGTTGTATCTTCCCCACCCTCTCATCTCCCCCCTCCATCTGGGTCCGGTGTCAAGACAAAGTCGAGAAGACTGGAGACGGGGGCAACGCAGGTGGTTGGCGCGACCGAGCCAGCACCTCGGCGACTTACTCCACACCCCCTAGTCCACACAGAAAATCAGCAGGTCATGAGGAGGAGGATTTTTGGTCAGCCCTGCTCACTGCCTGTATATCCAGTGGGAGCGCAAGCGCATATACTGGCGGAGAACCAGGTGTCAGAGAATTGCCAACGTATACCAGGCCGTTAGGGTCATGGTTTGTTAATCTTGGCATAGCAGACGCCTACAGACCTTTAGGCGCAGAAGGGTGACACATGGCCCTGCATTTGCCTGGGCCGCCAGTCATCAAGGATAGGTAACCACACAGTCGTTGACTGCGATGCATTACCCATAAAGCACACACACATGCGTGAGAGTGTCATAGATTAGTTAAGACGGAGTCGTGACAGCCTGGTTCTTAGCCCACCAGCCGCTACTCCGCACAAACACACACAACTGGGCAGACTGCGTGAACTGGTTTAGGGCATCAGTCGGCAGCCTTTGAAGCCACAGGGCTCGGCGCGTCATGATGGACTCAGGCACTGATCACACAGGCAACAGAGGAGCAGCATGGATAAGGAGCCGAGAAGCGCACTTTCCACATGCGTGTGAGGTGGCAGTCGGATGTTCGTGATGGATGATGGTGTTTTGTAGTGCGGATGTTCGTGGGGAAGATGCGCGGGTGTAGTGTAGCCGGCGGCTGTCTACTGCAGGTTTTCGTGAATTCACATGCGTCCTAATAGGCCCATGCAGTGAGCGAACGTGCAAGTGCAGTTTGGACAGTGAAGGCGAGTGCGACAAGCGTATGTTGGTGTTCCAGGCACTGGGTCACCAGTCCCTGTGCGAGTAACCGGCCAGACCGGTGTGTGAGGCGAAGGTGCGATCGCAATGAGGACCAGTATGGACCAAGTCCACGTCGCTCGTGTTGACGATGGTGAGGTTGGTGTTTGCCGGCGCGTCAGAATTTTGTGCAGCGGTGGCGGAGGCAGGAGCCTCCGTAGCAGATGTTGAGGCGACGGAGGAGGATGGTTGTGGGGGTGAGATCAATGTTAGTTGTCGGCGTGGAGGATGAGGCAGAGTTGGAGGAGGAGACAACAGCTGGTATAGTCCGGTGCTGCAGTTGTTAAGAAGATGTCTAATGAGACCGACTGGTGCTTCGCGCGTCCGCTGGAAGCGTGGGCAGGCTGTGGGTGGCTGTGCGTTGACGTTGCAAGGCGGAGGCAGTTGAGATTTACGAGCTTCCCATTTGGCTTTGCCGTCAGCTTATGCGGTTGTCTTCGTCGATTGCTGCGCTGGATTTCACTGCTCTCCTCCAGGTCGGTCGCTCCTGGGTGAGGTCTTCCCTATTGGCCGTGTTGATCTGCAGGCGATTCAGGGTATTCTTGTAGCGCTGGACTTGACCTGGTTGTCGGTGGGAACCCATGAGGACATCTCCATAGAAGAGTCGTTTGAGTGAGCGCTCGTTGTCCATACGCAAGTGATGGTCGCTCCAGCGCAGATGCAGCTGTCTCAGCATGGCGTAGATGCTGTGGATTCCTGTCCATTCCAGTACATCCGTGGTCGGAATCCGATGCCACCTCAGCCTTATTATCCTTCAAAGACAGCGGTGGTGGAAGTGGTTGAGCCTTTGCGCCTGCTGCTCGTACACTGTCCAGGTCTCCGCTCCATACGGCAGCGTCGGTTGAGGTTCTGAGGTGGAGACCGTGACGATTCCAGACGGTGTTCTGCAGGCGAACGGAGGCTTGGATGGCCTCGGAGATTTGGCGTGCTACTTCATCGTCGATTTTGGCGCTGCGGGAAAGGGTGCTGCCAGATAGGTGCAGTTGTCCACGGCTTCCAGTTGGACACCGTTCACGTTGATTTAGGGTACGTGGTAGGCAGCCTTGGATGGCGGTTGATGCATAATCGCTGTCTTCCCCGTATTGATAATCAGGTCGTAGTTGTCACAGGCGGTGGCGAGGAGGTCCATGCTCCCCTCCGAAGGTGGTGTTGAGAGCACAGTCGCCTGCGAAAAGAAGTTCGTTGACGGTAATAGTGGATACACACGACTGGAAATGCATCCGCCGATGATTGAAGAGTTAGCCGTCGTGCAGTAGGTGGCACAAATCCCCGGACGTTTGTCACGGTAGACGTCTATTGGCATGGCAGTGAGCATGAGACTGAAGAGGATAGGCGTGAGGACACAGCCCTGTTTCACTCCGTTGGTCACTGCGAATGCCTCTGAGGTGACTCCATTGTCCGTGATGCGTGCCGTCATGCCATTGTGGAGCTGACGCACCATCTGAGAGAATCGCTCGGAACAACCGAATTTCTGCATTATTTTCACAGTCCATCGCGATTCGTAGTGTCGAAGGCTTTTGTCGGGTTCACGAAGGTAGGGTAGAGGTGGATCCGCATCTCCTGGCCCTTCTCCCTTAGTTGGCGGGCGGCGGAGATCAGGTCGGCGGTTCCACAATGACGGCGGAACCCGCACTATCTTTCCGGCAGAAGTCCCTGTTCCAGATGGCTGTTGAGACGCTTGAGAAGGATGCGACCTAAGATCCTTCCGACGATGTCGGGAAGAGAGATGCCCCTGTGGTTGTCGCAGAGTTAGCGGTAACTTTCCGCTTGTGGAGATGGACGATTTCGGTGTCCTTGAAATCTTGCAGGACTTCTCCTTGACGTCACATCTCCTAAAAGAGCGCTTTCAATTGATCCATGAGTTGGGGCCCACCGTGTTTGTAGACCGCAGCACGAATCATGTCCGATCGGGGCGCTTTCCAGCCGGAGAGCTGCTGCAAGGTTCTGATGATTTCCTGGAGGGAGGGTGGGAGGTCGAAATTGATGTTGGTCTCCACTTGAGGCATACGGTCAATGGCGGTGTCGCAGATGGTGGAGGGACGGTTGAGGACGCTTCTGAATTGCTCGGCTCATCGTTGCAGAATTTACGTCTTCTCTGTGAATAAGGTAATTCTGTCGACGCTGAGAATAGTAGCCGTCCCTTTGGTTGTCGGGCTGAAGAAAGCCCTGATCGCAGCGAAAAAGTTCTTCTATTTTTTACTCTCCGCCTACCCTTGGATATCCTATGACTTGCGAGCCGTCCAGGTCTCCTACATCTCCCGCAGCCGCCGTTTCAAATGGCGACGACTACGATGGAAGGCTGCTTCGCTGTCGCCGGTAGGGCGGTTGACATAGGCTTTGTAGAGGCGGCCCTTCCTGACGAGTATGTTGCTGATGGCGGCGTCATTGTTGTCGAACCAGTCCTGATGTTGACGGCTTGCGTGACCGAGGACAGCCAGGGCCGTCGACTGGACTGTGTCCCGCAGATGGCACTATCGGTTCTCCACGGAGGCATTCTCGTTGGCGGCCGCGGCAGCGACTGGAAGGTTGGCTAGCTTTTAGGTTAGCTCATTGCTGAAGTGAAGATGGGGAGTAGGCAAAGACAATAAAGCAGTGTTTAACTCATCTGGAACCGCTTACCTTGAGGCCTCCTGTAAGACTGTAATCAATCCGCATCTTGGAGATGACGAGACGATGGTCGGCTTACCCGTTTGCTCCAGGAATCGCCTATGTCACTAACGCGTCTCTCTGGTCTCCGGACGAGGACAGAGTCCAGTAGGTGCCAGTTTCGCGACCGAGGATGAATCCAGGTCGCCTTCGCCCGCGTCAGAAGGCGGAAGGTGTTAGTCAGAGTAAAGCGGTATTTTGCGCAGGTTCGTAGGAAGAGCAATCCATTGCCGTTGGAGCCGTCGAGATCATGGGGATCCAAAACTCCTCTTCAGACAACATGGCCTGTGCGGACGCGGACGTTGAAGTTATAAAGGACAATCAATTTGTCCGCCTTCGGCACAGTCGTCAGGAGGGCGTGCAGGCCTTCGTAGAATATGTTCCATGCAGCGTCAGGGCTGGTCATCGGGGGAGTATAGACGTTGACGATGATGGCGAATTTGCCTTCCTGGAGAGGCAGGCGGAGGCTCATCAGACGATCGTTGATGCCCTGCGGCAGACAGGATAGTCGCCCACGATGTCATTCCGAATGCTAAAGGCGACGCCCGCTCCAGAAGAAGGTGTAGCCGGCATCCACCCGCTCCAGTCAGCCTTGTACGGAGAATCGAGTCTCGCTGAGTGCATCGATGTGCACCCTGTAGCGCGCCAGCCTCCTAGCCACTAGGGTCGTCCTTTGTTTCGACCGGCTGCTTCTGAGATTATCTAAAAGGGAACGAACATTTCAGACTGAGCGGAGTCACCCTGGCTGTCTGTAGGGTGGTGCGGCGGGTAGGAGGAGGATAGAAAAAGAAGAAAAGTGAGTGTTTTTGTCTTGTGTTTTGATTTTGACGGCACCTGCGAGGCACGGTCTGCGCGCAAGTGTCGTGAACCTTTGTTTAGGGCACCTTTTTATAGCCTCCCTTCTCGCGGGGTAAGCAAAACTCCCCTTTGTCGCACCAGACTAATACCGCTCTCCACTATGGGTCACGGGTTTTAGTGGGAGAACAACCAATGGCCTGCGCCGCAGATGTGGTTGCTAGCCGCTTTCGTCATGGGACTTTCGACCGTGCGGTAGGACAGTAGAGTTAAGTAGAGCAAGGGAGAGGGAGCTAAGTGCAGAGGATAAGTGCAAGGAAAAGGTGCGAAAAAGTAAAAAGGGGCGGGGATTCCAATCACTGGTACAGTAGCTTGCTATGTGCTGAAATGCATATGTGTGCAGGCAAATACAACCAAGCGGTATTTAGCTTACCTGGGGGTTCACTTGCCTTGTGGCCTCCTGCGGGGTTGCGGAGGGAGCCATATCCGGGAGATGGCGGCGAGGTGATTCGCGTGGCCGTCGGAGGTGAAAGGGGAACAGAATTGCCGTGTGTGGAGATGCACACTCGAGTACCCTCACCTGGTTTAGCCTGGCGGTCAAGGCGTCTAAGGGGGGTGTGGCCGCTAGACAGAGTCTAACTTCGGGGAGCCACATGTGAGAGTTGGGTGCTAGCTAATGTAGGCTAAGCGTAGTTTACACCTGCAAGTTAATGGGCGACCTACTACACCTGGACACCCCTACACTTCGGCCAATGCAACGCAGACTGCTAGACACACCACCCCTTTGGTAGTGAAACACACGTGACTTGCACATAAGGCACTTGAAATTACTCTCACAGGCCTACAAAAAGCACGTAATACCACAATTTCTCCCTCGCTCTCTGTTCCTGTCTCCCTGGTATGACTTTACATCCTTGGCATACCCCCACACTCTTAAGCGGCCACTGCCGTTTTTGTCTGGGGATTTTGCGGTGCTCATTCTAAAGCCTCTAGACCCTCCAGACGAGCCACGAGAGAAGTTGTGCCTGAACTACTTTCCACCGGGTCTTTCTTCACTGCCGTAGGGATGATCAGTCTAGGAAGGAAATGGCCTATTTACAGGCGGCCAAACTTATAAAACATAATCAGTTTATCGCAATTTTTACTTCTATGAAGTTATTTTCCGTGAATCCGAGTCATTTTCTTTGGCCTACTCAGTCGCATCTCGAAAAATGTGCATATAATTGCCGTAACACCTAAACATCTGATCAAACGCAAACAGTTGACTAACTGTCATGTCGCTCATTATACGAATTCTTGGACAGTATTTACCTGGAGAATTATTTAAAGGTTTTGTGTCTGTGCAGTCTTATGTACTCAGTTCTGCGTATGAAAATGTATTATGCATTCTTTAAAAACAAGTTTACTCATTTGGCACGATTTTCGAGCTTCTGACATTAACGCCTTTGGCAGGGCATGGGAATGGGAACGTGCCTCGTATTACCGTTGGCCTTTCGCTAAATTCCAGGAAGGAAAACTATTCCCGTGCCCTAACAGTAACCCCAACCCAAACCCAAACTCTAACCCAAACCTCAGTCCTGACATTAAGCCTAATCCTTATCTCCCTGGAATTTGGTGAAAGGCAATTTGCGACACGGGTGTCCCTATTCCCGTGTCCTATTACGTTTTTTCTTGAGAGAAAGCATGTATAACCAGTATATTATCACTTTCAGCATTTCTTTTGTGTTTTTACCCGAATGGCAGTCCTTCATTTCTAAATGGTTTTTACGGTCGATTCATTTGGGCCTAGTTTCCGACTTATTAGAAATTTCTCTTCAATTTATACCCAGTCCATGAATTATGTTACCTATTTTATATCTTCTGTTTCGGTCCAGCAGATACTCGATCAGTCACGCAAAGAACAGTCCCAGACGTCAGAGAAAACTGTAAGGCCCCACTTCTAAGAGAGAGATGGTGCTACTTAAATTACACCACTTGCCTTACATACTCTGAAATTCTGAGTCGATTGCCCGGCGATCAGATCGACTTGACCTCTGTATCGTCCACTAGCCAGCACCACCCTTGCAAACAGCATTATCGCGAGCGTAGGATCCAATATCTCTTTCAGGTAAGAGGCACAGTCAAAAATGCAAATTTCGACTGAAGTGCCATAAATGCGCAGCACTTCCGAAGACATGAATGAAGAGGGTCTCTGCATTCGTGAGCATCGCCGCCCCATCACTGATGGCTCCTCACTAGGAGACCGTCTTAGATTGTCCTAATTTGGAGTCTCGAGGCACGACATGAAGCCCGTAATTCGTCCTACAATCTGGACGGATTGGAGAATGCTAATCACCTTATGACGTCGCACTCTATCTGCTCTCCTGAGACTGTGGAGGCAGAACTCCAGCAGCTGCCGGATACACTCCACGAAAACGGATACCCAGAAAGATTTATCCTTCGAAATATAGGGGAGCGCACTGCAAAGCCTACCACGGCAACTGCAGAAAAGAAGGACTTATTTATAAGACAGCCTTTTCAAGGGGACGCAGCAAGTGAACTAGTAAGAAGACGTCTGAAGACAGCGAGCACTAGCGCTTTCCCCCCGGCGAACTTACGTGTGTGTTTCACTAACTCTCCCCTCCTACGCTTGAGAGGTAAAGACCGACTCCCGTTGCAGGCCACATCGATGTGTATTTATTCATTCGCTTGCTCCTGTGGAGCAGGATACATTGGCCGTACAACGAGGCGCTTGGAAAAGAGAGTACGTGAACACATACCGGCCTGGCTAGGCAAAGGTGAGAAGAAATCGATCTCGAGTTCTATTCTGGCACATCTTGTCGACACTAATCGCCGAGTCGATGTCAAAGAAGTCTTTTAGATTGTCTACCGAACACCAGCAAGCTTCTCCCGAGGCCTACGCCAACGGGTGCTAGCTACAGCTGAGGCATTGGCTATACGGCTAGCCAATCCAGTGCTATGCTGTCAGAAGACTCTGACACAGGCGCTCTGTCTTCCGTGGCCGACGCCGACCCAACGTCGCCCCAACCTCCTGATGCCAGGGTGTGTGAACAACGTACCCGACGTACTCACAGTCTATGGCCCCCCTCTCCCTCGCCCCCTGAACACAATGACTACGACAGGCCGACCACGCCATAGCACGCCTCGTCATGCGAGTGGCGTGGGAACGATGGATGTTTATTGTCCCCGAATCATTTATAAGTCATGTAATTCGCATAACTTAAACTTCATTGTAACCGTTTTGGCCTGATGAAGAGTTACTGAAAACACGTGTTCGCCAATTTGACTTTTCAATTGTAACATGGGAATATTCGCTGAACTTAGACAATCCAAAGAAATCTGTGAATTCCATTCGCTACTTGCGTCCGTCAAGAGGATATAAAAAGAGTTTTCGGAAACTATCAGAGCCGTTTCTGTGCTCCACGCTTTGTCCGCCCGTTGTCCCCTGTACTCTCTGGAGTAGAGGCGTTATGTGCTGAGGTTGAAGCAGGACGTCTCAAGCAATCGACACTTGCGTCGACACGTTGATTCATACTGTGTGCTGGTTGGTCCTTTATCAGCCAATAGAATGACCGAGAAGGTTTGGGCGAATCACATGGCTAACGTAGGGCGCGGACGAGTTGTATGCTCGAGTTGCGCGACGTAGTCTATCGTCCTCATCTTCGTGAGTCTTTTTTTCGCTTATTTTGCAGGATGTTGGCACTGGAGGGGCATCTGAAGAGTGATGATTTTGGAAGGTGTTACTGGCGCGTTTTCCCCATCAGAGGTTGCCGGAGTGAAGACGACGGACTTTTGTTTGTCGACGAGAGTAGGCCGAAACCAGTGCCCTTATTCCTTATTACATGTAATATGACAATTGAGTGAAAATGACAGTCAACCCTGTCGGCTCAAACATTCGAAACATTAGTTTTCATGCAAACAGAGTAAATCTCGCCCCAAAAAGAATACTTAACTCACCTCGTGTGCTATGGGAAAACGAGTAAGGTGGATTTTAGTTGACGAGCACGGAGAAGTTCACTTTCATAGAATGGATAGTTGAGTATGAAGTTCTTCCGTCCACAACAAATTTATAACAGCGAGTTTTACTCCCAGGGAGGAGTAGAAATTTCGGTTTCCCAAGGTCACCCCTTGATAAGGTGATTGCGTTTTGTGAGCCAGCTCGCCATATTTTAAACGACAGCATTCCGATGCAGAACAGCAGCCGATACGCTATTGCCACTGATTCTGCTCCTACAAATATTTTGTAATAACTCTGTCGGACACAGCGCGATGTGACCTCTCCTGAAAGCCTGGGTTACTGGCCGACTTCAGTCGATGGAGACTGACAGGATGGCGAGTCCGCGGCCTGACAGTCGGCTCAATTGCTCCATACCAAAAAAGCCTCGAGCCGAAGCCATGGTCCACTCGGGCCTGCGATTGTGCTATGGCTGGCTGATGATGACAGACGGACCAGAAATACCAATTCCGTTCCTCCAAACTTTGAGGTATTTCGTGTTATGCAACCGAGCTGGGAGCAAGAATTCGCGTGAGAGGTTAGTCGTAGGCCAAATCAGCAGGTGCATTAAACGTCCTCTTTCCTGTATATTCGCCTGACGAACCCTACGCAGCCGAATTGAGGGGCTCAGACTAGCTTTGCCATCCGCCATTTGCGGGGCTGCAGTGACTGCGCGTTTCGTACAGTCAGCCTTTAGCAAGACCCACTTTGTACAACCTCAAAGGTATGGTTCACGTATTTTCTATTTCGTTCTGTCTTGAAACCGAGGTTTATAACTAGGCTTTAAGCCATACCTTGCTTTGGGATAAACGTTATGATAGGCAGTGATGTGGCGTTTTGTCTGGTCCTTTCGCTTGCGGCGCAATAAGTTTTTCTAATAAAAATCGATATTCCCATTGACCCAACTGTGAAAAACTCAACGCCTCGGTGGGATTCGAACCCACGCAGTAAGGGGGAAGGCTTTAGTACAGCCAACGCTCTAACCACCTGAGCTACGAGGCCCTGCCAGACGACGCGAGTTTTATCAGACTTGGGTCAAGTTACCCGCCGGCGGGGCTTCGTAGCTCAGGTGGTTAGAGCGTTGGCTGTACTAAAGCCTTCCCCCTCACTGCGTGGGTTCGAATCCCACCGAGGCGCCGAGTTTTTCACAGTTGGGTCAATATGAATTATTCAAAATCTGCCAAAATATCAATGAAAAAAATCGATATATGTACGTTTTGAAATTATTTTACAGTGAATGCTAGTGCTTGTTGGACAGAGTAGTTAGGACTAAATTCGAGACTTTTCTTTTTTCGTAATAAAGGCTTTCATTAGTGTCACGCCCCTGTCTTCAGACAGATGTGGGTCCTCGCAGAGGAGTTGCACAAGGGGAATTCGATGAAACGTTTTTTTCTTTGGAATCGGCAAAGTGTATGCAAGTTCCGAGGTATAGAGCCCCTTTGGTTCCTGGGTCCTCTGCCTCATACTCAGAAAAAGACGTTCCCAGGATACGGATTTCCCCAACAAAAACTCTCTTCACGTCACGATCATAAATATCACAACAGGTCCGGTCGTTGAGACACAAATGGGTGAATACTCGTTGTCCTCGGTCGTCAACCCCCTTTTCCGAACAAATTGTTAATTCCCAAGAACCCCCACCCCCCACCCACCACCGGAAACTGTCTTCTAGTTCAATACAGTAATTTTTCTGCCTAAATCAATGTCATGGGTTCTCAACTTATTTACATTGTTGGAAGATCTCTCGGTAAATGATTGCCAACCTGGTTGTGACGTCGGCACTAAACTTTGAATCGGAGGGGCAGTCCTTCGCACAAAACAAGCGTTATCTTTTTTCTTTTACCTATCGCACTATTTCTTCGAGTGCGGGTTCTGAGAACCAGTGAACAGCAGTATATCCCGGTAGCCAGAAGAAACTGACCACTAGACTTCGATGTTGTGAATGAATGAAACCCCGTTGTGCTATGGATGCGTGCTATGGGTGGAGAAAATCTTCTGAGTTACTAGCCAAAATACCTGCAAAACTGATCACGTCATATGCGGGCACTATATTTTCGGATTTATACGTTAAAAACAATGTGCCTGGAGGCAAGGGAAGGGTTTTAATTGATGACTCTCAGCGGGGCCGTCAAGTGTTTATTTAAATCGTTAAGTGAATACATCTTGGAAAATCAATTCTACCTGTTCTTAGCGGCACGGATAGAGCACGTGCGTCTTCATTAACGGTGAGCAAGTTGTCCATCAGCTTGAAAACGGCCAAAGCTTAGGAGGTGTCGTTATTGGTGGAGGGGCGCTCACCGATCCTTCTTACGGAACTCATTCCTTCCGTTGTGCCTTACGGGCTCTCTCTCGAGCCCGACCAGCAGCCGCACAGCGGCGCATGATATAGGCAGAATGTTATCGCCGACAAAGAAAAGGAAGACTGGAATGGACAATTCTGGCTTACCAGCCGTCGTCAGCCAGTCGTACCCGACCCCGAAGTGTGGAACGCCTGGGGCTCGAACTCGCGACCTGTTAGTTAAAATTCCAAAGCTTCCATCCACTGAGCCACGGACACGTTGTCCTGTCGGTTCCGATCGGGAACATGCAGTGGTGGAGAGACGCTATTGGTGGAGGTGTCGCTACTGTTGTTCGAGCCTATACGTAAGATAAAACCAGGAGCCTAGTTTAATTCCAGAAACGTCACCTCACAACAAGCAGGCCACTACACTACAGCCTTTCAGGAGGCGAGTGTGGAAACACTCTCACCGGCGTAAACTTACACTAACTTGATACAGGTGTGATACTGTCTGGTCTACCCGGCCTCAGTGACGTCGCATATAGGGCTTATCCAAAAGTAACGGATCTGCTTAGGCAGGATCCGGTCATCTGCAGCGACATCGACAGCAGAATATCATAGAACTAAGAAGCCTTTTTAGCCTTTCTTCACTTGACTTTGTTAGACTGCCCTTTGAGCTGACCTCCTCCTCATCATCGTTTGCAGTGGAGTAGCAGCGTCAGACGTAGATCGCAACGCTGAACTCCCTGAACGGGCGTTGAAGAAACTGAGCAGACCAGCTCGGCCACGTTTGTTATATAACTTCGGCTATCCTTGCGAGGTTGTCACACTAAATGTGGCAGCCAAGGTTAAGACAAAGGCTCTTTACTTGAGTTGGAGGTGAGTTCCCCGCAGTGGTGTTAGTAAACGGGGCACCAGACGATCTTCACTTCACTCGAGGTATCGGGACACTTTAAAATCCCTGCAAGCTGAATCAATCTGGTGACATATCGCTCTGTTGGTCCTCGCTTTTACTCTGGGAATCAGGCCCACCTCGTTGTAAGCCCCAGTACATTTCGGAAAAAGCGTAAAGTGACTCGTATCACACCTTCTCTCTGCTAATAACGCCCCTTCTTGAGTGTATCGAGGTGCGATGGGTCGAAAATGAGGAGTTTTTAAATTCAAAAGTCAGGGAGACCGGGTTGGAAGGACAAACTTTGAAGTGGCTAGCAAAGCCCAAGTAGCTCCGAGATCGGTGCTTGCAAAAGATCAACCAAGTTAAAAACCAGCCGCTGATGCTTTTATCCGCATGCGGTATCAGCATGATCTAGAGTCCTGTCCGGCCGCAGCTACTCGTTGACAAAGAAAATACCAAGTAAGGTTATGGTGGGCAGTCGAGATTGTTTAATACTCACTACTTTCTACTGATTTTGTCTAAGTAGGCGTTGTTCATATAAGTTATTTCTCGTACACCAGTCGCGTTCCAGCAAACACCATTTATACATATGCTTCGGACTGCTCTACGAGCTTCTACGCCATGATGTCGGCAAGTCGAAGGCCGAGTCACACGCGGCGTAAGCGGTCAGCTGGCGAAACGGTTTCTGTGGCTGCAATCGCCCCGAATATGCTGCCACCGATGTCCCACTGCATCCACAGTACTTATTATTAGAATTCAGGCGTCAGTGCTTATGACCCTGCATGCGCCTCAAGATCCCTCACCTGTGTCTCACGCTTCCATTGACATATTCCCATGGCCACGTCTCTTTCCGATCTTAGCCAACGGAATGTGAAATCCTGTCCCAATGTTAGAATTTTGATCTCATGGCCAAATAACTGTTCACAATTTATGGGCCTGTCTGTCATGGATTTAGCTATGTCTGGCTGATTACAGTAACTTGTATAGAAATGCCAGCCTTAGGTTACCATGACTTCTTGACCACTTAATGTGAACCTAGAGCACATTTTCTCACACAAGAGATCTAGTGGGAGTGCGATACTACTAAGCTCCGGGCACCGAACCAAGCCTACGTTTGTTTGCAAGTTGTTCCAGTTAGTTCATTAGTTCTCTTAGGGAAAAACACTCAAATACCATACAAAAAATTGGAACGCTAAAATAAAGTCAGGTGTTCTTTCTTGAACGTAATGATACAAGGTCTGGTGGTTAGAATTCTTCTGCAGAAAATTATCGCATTTCGAAATATAGTACGTGCAAGAACAGAACTCAATCTGGACAAATTTTGAAATTTTGCAGATCTTGAGGCCCTCTATTAAATAAAATTTTGGAGCGATATTGACATGCTGTTTGAACTTTCTCAGCAAGCACGAAAACAGTTCAATCCAATTTCAGCTCTTTCATGAATGTGGCGATATTCCTTCAGTGGAATATGCAATTCCTGTGTGTTAAGTGATTTTAGGGGCTTCGAAACATAATAGAACGGTCATTGTTATCTTCTGCCGGACAAGTTTGGAAGTTCTCCACATCTCTTCCCTGAGAACTTCTATCTGGCCTATTTCCATGTTTCTTCCTACCATTTTTGTTTTTCACTTGCTTACATGGGGACTGACAGTGCCCAAGGGGCGCTACAATAAACCTATTCTATTCTATTCTATTCCACATGTTTGTTTGACCAACTACTTGACATTGGCCCTGAGACTGAAGGTCATCCCCTTTACTTTAAGTTGTTCTACACGCGTGCGACCCACCCTTGCGAACTTTTATTTTACGGTCAGGAATCAGCGTTGGAATTCGGCCGAAGGATTTGTTTGATACGGCCATAAACTGTGGTGATTTGTCCTTTGCTTATTCTCGATTATTTTTGAAAAGTATCGTACGAAAACTCAGCTCCAGTTTCATTCTGATTTGGTGTGCGCGTTACTATACGATACCGAGTTGTTGGTTACAATCCTTTCACAATAAAGGCCAGGATTTCTTGCCTTCGGTAAGATCGTGATTAGTGGACTTTTAGTGTTTTTAAGCAAACATTATAAAAGATCGCAAAGTAGTTCTTTTTCTGATAATTACTGTCTCCTCGATTAATAAGTTTCAAGGACGATTAAGTTCCTACAAGAAGATTAGATAAATTTGACTGGTGGATTCTTTCGAGGAAAATAACTAACATTATTCCACTATGGGAGTTTGTATGGAACATGTCACTTTGAAGGCTGTATTTCCCGAGGGTGTCAGAGGCTGTTGGGGTCATTGGTGAATCAAAAGTCAGCTGATCGCACAAGACCATCAGCCAGGAATTACTGACCATAGTGATCGGTATTGCAAACTCATCTAAAAACACTTATATAATTCAGTAAATGATCTACGAATTTCAGTATGTGCTAGCGTTTGGCCACAAATACTTCTACCTGGGGGGTGAAAACGGCTTTTCGACCGCCAGTCACCCTCTCTTTTATAGGACAACTTTATTATCAAGGCCTGTACTCCGCCAACATATTTCAGTTAGAAGTACGGATCTCCGGTCTTGAATTAGAAGGAAGGTCACATATGAAACAGGGTAAGAAGGAAACGGTTAGTCCTTCACTCTGTCGACCGGCCAAGCTGGGGCCTCTTTCAACTTCGATGTTGTGCTCCTCTGAGGTCGAGCGTGGTGTGGTGTTATTATAACAGTACTTCGAAGGCATACGTGAAACGTTCTCACTGGTTTATTGAAAGACTTACCGCAACGGTCTCCACATTTTTTCGGCGACCTGGACTGACGGGCCAATTTTGGGAAACCCTACCATTGGCCTCGTTCGTTCGCGTGCCTCTGAAAAATATTACGGGATGAACTTCACTCGTGGGACTGTTTCTGTATAGTGACCTACGGGAAAAACATAAATATGATTAATTTTGCCCTAAAAACTTGCAATACCGCTATTTGTTTGCACCCGAAATAGGAGAAGAATGACCTCTCGAACGGCACCATGGACCCGCCCATTGCTATTTGGCTCCGCTCTTAGCTCGGGGCCGTGGGGTTACAGAGAATACCTTTGTATTTTTAATGGGGAAAAATTATGTTCTATGGTTTGTTTGTCTAATTATTTTTCTGCTCACCCCCTTCGAACCCTGAGAAATCTCATAGTTCTCCATATTTTAGACTGTGTATGGCTTCCCTTAAAAGTCGCTATTCCCCTTTGGTAGGAACCCCATGTCTTTGAACCCATTTACCACTACTAGTCGCTTAGCAAGTACTTTGTTCCACAAACATTTTCATGGGTCTCATCAATATCTGGTAAAATTTACTGACCATCTTATGTCTCCATACTTCGAAAAATCTGCATGTCGTGTATATGAAGTCCTCTGACAAACTTTAGTTTCATACTGTTTTTTTGTTATTTAGATTGAGGCGTTAAAATGGGCCGAGTGTGAAGGTTCGATAAGGGAAAACTAAAGTCGTAGTAAAGATACGTGTATCACCTTTGACCTGAGGTCAAAGTCAGTGCTCAGGGTTTTTTGCAAGATGGGGCCAAACGATGGAGTCTAGGGCTGGGATTCCAACAGGTGACCCTCTTCATGACAATCCAGTGAAACAAATAATCAGAATTAGTGTGCTTATATGACTGTTTTTAATGGTTATCAACACCAGATACATATCAATGCTTTTTGGGCTCAAAAACCTGTCATGTGATTAGTCAGGTGTACCAAAATTAAGAGACGGACGACCCCAGGAGGCATGACTCTGTCCACCCCAGTTCTACCGAGCCCTTATGGAGGGACATGTGTAAGCATGACTTGTTAGTTTTTGTAGACATTGCTTCTACTTAACAGCATTGTTCTTTTGTTTCTTAATTACTATTTGTTTACGCTCCTGCGTCCGTGTTCTGGTAAGAGGAACTGGATAAACCAAGAAGTCAGTCAAGGCAAGATGCAAGCTATGTAGGTTCTTTGCAATTCAATCGCGCTAGCAAGGTTTCGGCTTGACTTTATCTGTGATATTACTTATTAAACTCCCTAATTTATTCGCTCAAAGGAAACTAATGGTGCCCAAGAGGTACTATAATAGACCTATCTTATACTGATCCTTTTATTATACGCCAAATGTATCCTTTTTCCTCTTACAGTTATGAAGTTTCATGGAATAGTTGTCTTACCAAGTTGGCATGGAGCTCAGCAGCGATTATTTAACGTTTTGAATATTTTCACAGTCGGATTTGTAAGGCTGTGCAACGCTATAAGAAACGTGGCCATGGTATAAATCTCAGGAATTAAGACAATATCTTTTTACTGCTGGGAAGTGCTGTATCAGCGCGGCTTATAACTCTGAGGTTTTGCAATCCAGCAAATCTATATTTAGATAAAATGACTATTTCACTGCGTACATTACCCAGGGCGATTTATGTTTGGGTAATGGACACTGCTCTAGAGCCAGAGACAGTAATCTCGCAGACTTGAGCTCCCTGGTTGTGAAGGCTGGATGTAAAACTAGGACAGTTTACGGCTCATAGTTGGTAGGAATGTGGTCGGGTAAAAGGGAATCTCCGGCTGAGGAGCGAGGGAGGTGGTATTCAGTGCGCTCATTGGGTCTTTATAGAAGTAAAAGTCTGCACAAATGACAATATTATCGGGAGCTTAAATAAACAAATAAATAGTTTTATTGAGTACCCTTGGAAGTACTTTCATAGTCAGTTAAAAAAATCTTCTATTGTATTCGGAAGAAGTAGACGAATTCTCTACAGTATTCAGTTCACGATTCTACAATTAGCAATCGGTCGTTGAAACGGTCAGCGAGCATTGAAAAAACTCCTTGCGAAAAGATTAAAGGAATATGAACTGGTTAGCTTTTGAGGAGTAAAGAACTGCCGTTCATGAAAGCTTAAATATGCGGGCCGAACAGGACGTGCCTGTATATGGTATTGTACAAGAGATTCAAAACGGAAATCGTCAAGGCAGAACTCCCAAACCGGATGAGGCTATCCGTCTCAACGTGGCAAGACATGGGGAACCTAGATGTGATCGGACACAGTCAGCTTGAAATCCAGCCGAGGTGGGGACATTAAAGGCGAGGGTAATCATTAATACGTAGAGAGGAGAATGCGGCCTTGGGACCTCTTCGTTGACCGGCCGAACTCCAAGCAAATGGCAAAAACATAGGATTCCGTTCTGACCGTCAACAGACCACTTAGGGTCGAAATGAGGAGCCGATATGAAGAACCGCGAAGACCATCGTTTGAGGGTGATGGCTCAAAGTCGCGGGGTGCCAGAACGGATTCCTCATGAGGGTCGGTGATAAGCAAAATGAAGGCGGCCTAGAGCGTACACGTAAACCTGCCCCCGCTAGCTCTTTGGGAAGATTTGATAGGAGGGGTATCGCGATGTGTGAAGGACACGATGCGTGCATTAAAAAATCGACAATATTGAAATTCCTGATGAGAGATTCCAGAAAGTGAAACCACCCAGATAAAAGGAAATGTGGGCGGATACGTTAATTTGACAGTGGCGTCCTAAATTCCAGATAGCCCTTTCTCAGTATCATCTCGTCTCCTCAGAACATAAGGAGAAACTTAAAATAAACCTCCCCATTCCGAAATTTTGGGTTTCAGTTTAGTCAATAGTACGCGAATGGGAGCTTTTAAGTACAAATCCGTATTCTAAGGCTCTGTAATAACAAAAATCGGAAAACTCGAGGCAATATGGGGATGAATGTTTCATGTTAAGTGGTTTTCGGGGTGAAGAATATCCTGCCTGTCATGGGCGTTGGGTGAATAATAATAATTGTATTAAATGCCAGGTTACAGGCATTGTCGGGGAGAGGATAAACAAAAATCCGGTCAGCAGTGAAAAAAACTCCTGACATAAAAAAGTGAGAGGTGATTTGATTGTCTGCTTTGTTTCGTCGAATAATTTGGGGTTTTCCACTTTGGACTCTCTCCGTCAATGATACTTGCATGTAGGCCTTATGGGCATAGGAAGAATAATCGACGTTTAAAACCTTATTACTTTCAGCCTCTTACATACTGCTCCGCGCTTATAATGCCGAATTCTTCCAGCATGCACTTTGCCCGGTGACAACAAGGCAGCAGCCCCTTCCACAAACCAGTTTCTTTGCAATCTACTTTTGCTTGCATCTTCGACGGCGGTTCTCATTTTTGCCGTGGTCAGCGGTATGACCTAGGCGTCGGTACCATCTCATCCGTTTCCTTTTCGTCCTGACTACCTGTCATATGCTTACTGGCTATGATTTTCAATCTGTCTAAATCGCGCGCTCGCATTCTAATTATTGGCTGAGACACTTAAGCATGACGTAATAACAATTTATGATATTCTGCAAGTCAGTCTGTCCTACCCGTCTTTCTCATGTTCCCCTTCCATGAACTATAGGTATCCTCATTCTCCGTACCACAGGTCCTCCACTTCTCGTTTTTCAAGTAGAGCCACACATCAATTCGTGTCCTAGTAACCTTTTAGCAGTGTTGAGAGGTCAATTTTGGAATGCAGACTCTGGCGTTACTT
Organism: Spirometra erinaceieuropaei; assembly: GCA_902702965.1. Lineage (NCBI taxonomy): Eukaryota > Metazoa > Platyhelminthes > Cestoda > Diphyllobothriidea > Diphyllobothriidae > Spirometra > Spirometra erinaceieuropaei. Next base: position 22,620 of record CACRXP010001420.1, on the reverse strand, counting down.
TGATTTGCTGTTTGTTGTAGTAGCTTTTCATTCATATGAAAGTGTGTATATCGGAGAATCGGTTTTTATTCTCAAGAAATAGGATGGTACATTGGCTGATATTTAAATATGAAAGCTGTCGGCGTGCAGACGATTCCGTTCGACAAAGCCGCTCTCATATGTTTGTTTCATTAGCGACAGGACACATTCGTACTTCGGTTATTGTTGAAAGTTACCGATGGACATGAGCAAGAGGATTGATCCCAGCACCGAACTTTATGGAACTACACTATATATGGTTGTGTGCCCTGGTGGATAAAGTTGCATGCACACAGTTCGGTAACGACTCAAACGAATGCTTTCCATCTATTCAAGAAGATTGTCCCTGTTAGCCATTAATCTCAACTTGCAGGGTAGTCGCTAACGAGAGACACTGTCGAGATCCCCTCAAATATGTGCGCAGACGACATACAGAGGAGGCCTCTCTTTAGGTATTCTGCCCAGTTTTTAACAACGAAGAGCAAGTTTGTCACACAAGATTTGGGCAAGTTCGAAAATGAATTTTGCCTGAACCACATCCGGACACCGAGATTCCCTTTAGCCCAAGTCTTATTAAATCTCCAAATAATGGTTTCTTCAAGAAAATAACTGTTTTCAGAAGTTAAAGACCTCCTGGCCTTTTTTTGTATGTGGAAGTAAATCTGCATTTCTTGTGAAAACAGGTAACAGTGATTGGAAATTTGTTTAGCTTTACTGTACCTTCCCGATTTTTGAGGCTGCCTTGGCCCTTGCGTTAGAGACAAGATTCCAGCCACGTGTATCCTTCCCAAAGAATCTGTAGGACAAATAAGAGTCTACGACGAAACGTTAGGGCCAATTGTTCACAAAATACCACTATCATTTGGAAACAGACTCTTAGAAAAGAATAACTGTAAGCTCTTTATCTCGTCCTTCTGTGTTGAGAAATCAATACAATGTCTCGCACAACAATTGCATTTTTGAGATTTATCAGGTGCACCTACGTCTCACTTTCATGGGCAGTCACCTAAACCACGTGCGAGTATGTCCCGGTTGAATATTCGGTCTGAATTCTTTACGCATCGGATAGTACAATAATAGAAATATCCCCTCGTACTAGTTCTCGTAAGTTATTTTTGTACAATTTTTCAATAAACGTTGGATGAGCTTATGTGTCCTTGTTTCTTCTCGACGTACCAAGGCTGAATCAAAACCCATATCAAATTCGGGCGAAAATTTGTCCCTTAATCAATTAACTTTTGTAAATTCCATCTTTACAGTGAAAATTAACACTGAATCCACACACGCAGATGCTAAATACAGAGCCTCCGAGATCCTCGCCTTTTGTTTTTAAGAATATGCTGTACGAACTTTCTCCTAACTGTTTATCTTGTCACTGCTGTAGTTCCATTGTTTTTACATAAACCCTTCATTTGCCTTTATTTATTGCATACTATGCATCTCGGTTCTGGTATGAACCCCGCTAGTAGGCTAGCTTCATTTGGTCTTGATAGGGAAAGTGGTTCTTTGCGAGACGAATCAGCAATTCTTTGAACAAGTCTTAGTTATCATTGACGTCCCAGTAAAAAGGGGACCTAAGAACATAATCGGTGCCTTCGTTCTACTTATGTGAAAGTTCCCTTGGCAGACGATTTTATAGTTTATGAAACACAAATTGCACTTTAATAACGGCACCTTATTATCACTTTGATCGAGCGGATGCATGTGCACATAATTCATATCCACAGGAATTCTATTGATGACGGGGTACACATAAGTCGCCAGCAGACTCCCAGGAAATCCTATAAAATCTTTTTTGTTTTAGTTTCAGTTTATTTGGAGGAAATAAAGGTGTTGAACCTTTGAAATCCTTATTTGTTACAAGGAAGTGAATTATCTAAAAAATTTGAAGATGAAAACATCAAACCGCTACAGAGTTTCTTCAGGTTGGCAAAGTTTTCGAAATCAGACAGATAAACGAATTGTTCCGAGAGTTCAAAACATTAACATTACTGAATGTGCTGTACAGTAGTCTGCCTATGGATAACTGGTGCCATCTCAGTTTCTTAGGGGGACGAATTGAATGCCAACACTCACATTTAACAGCCACGGGACAATAATAAAAAACAAACGTTACTGAAATACTGTCTTCAGGAAATGGTAGTCGAGTGCAGAATTTTAAGATTTAGTTTGCGCATCCTTGTAGTGAATGCTAAGTGAGCTTGTGTAGCCTTTCATGATAAAATCATGTTGTCGAGCAATATTCTTTATGTTTTGCAGCAAGCGAATATTAGCATTGTAGTCCGATCTCCATTTAAGTAGCCAGAGTCTCATGATATTGCGAATCCCATTTTTTCATAGCCATTCTAAGATAACTAACTTTCCAGCTTATACATCTTAACATCTCCTGAAATTTAAATACAATATACTTGAAGTCCAAAATGGTGGATGATAACGTTATCAGACGTGTTCTAGAGAGGCTTAAGCGGACATACTGTCTTCCTCTCTGGAAGGACATCGAGCGTCCATGTAGATTCTGAAAATAAGTGTTTTATCGCTGCCGAATTCGATAACTGGAAAACAACCTTGGATGCAGAATTTAACAGTTAAGTCTTCTAGTGCCCGAGTCGCAGATCAATCGCGTTTTTTCATTTGTTATCTGTCAAAAAGCTACGGAGAAGCCTTTTGCGGGTAAAATTTTGAAAAAAGTGCAGTTTAAGTTGCCATCAACTTTAAAAAATTATGCAGTGCTCCTGATATAATAAGTAAATCAAGTGCGTTTGTTTGTTGTCATATGTTTATCTGAGCGGTCTTTTCAGGTCCGTTTGTGCAAGTTGTTTGTTTTTTACTCTTCACTTTTATCGCTTAAATTTGGCGTTGGCGGTGGGTTATCCACTCATCCGGAGATTCATTAATAGTAGAGTGTGCCTGATCAAAAATTTTAAATGGCACAAAAGAGTGGGACGGTAGATTGCAAATTCTTAGCCTTGGCTGTTGACGCCGCACTGTCGACTCGTTGGGTGGCTGGATAGTTGCTAGGTCCTTGGTGCCGTCCCGAGCGGGACATAGGAGACAAACTGGCTTCTGGGTTCTTTTCATGATTCACACGGGGATTTGAAAGCCTAATGGCGCACTCACACATCGGTTGCGTGCCGTGTTGATCTGCACAAGGTATAGGCAAACTTACATTGTCTTGCAATTCGAGTGGAGTTGACCGCAGAGCGTTTTGGACGTCCATGCAAATTGTGTGCTAGGTCACCATCAACAAAGAATGTGCCGGGAAATAGCATCTGCCAACGTATTGGTATTGAATTCCGAAACGCTAGGCTGTGGCTAACCGCGCGGCCGAAGACTAAATTCTGCATAAAAAGTTCACAAATAACAATTGGCGCTTATTCCACTATGCATTAAGAGATCTACAGAACAGAGAACAATGGATAAACTATAAGCAAGTTGTTTTAAGCTGGGTGCAAGTTTCGAGAGACGCAACTAAGCGTAGATCCGGACGTTTCGGTCTACTTGTGTCTGTTTCACCACGTATGCACCAAACCAGCACATTGGATCTTGTCTTCAGGTAATATGCACGGAGAAATTTGCAGGTGTTTATCTTCCTGATCCTGGCCCGTACACTAACTCAAACGTTCAAAATTATTATCGTCATCTCCTGTGAGAATCATTTATATATAGTCTTCTGTGACGGACTGTTAATGCTGATTAAGAGACATAACGGCCTTTAAAGGGATATCCTCATTCCCGCTTAAGACCGGTGACTCAAAAGACCGAATCACATTCAGTTTTTAGTGTTAAATGCTACCCGTAACCATGTTACTTAATTACCGAAAGTCACTGATTTGCCTTATTGAAAGATTTGCCGAAGTCCAGAATGGCAGCTTCCACCCCATCGTCAAACTTCCTAACAATAATCATACGAGGTTTGGCCTACCCCCAAGAATTTCATGTTCGACTGTGGTCAATAACATCAATTGACACAGGACTGTACGTTGTGTCACCGGCGGTGCTGTCAACAGTCCTAGCAGTAACGGTCGTGAACCTACGAAAGCGGTAATCCATAGAGATCAACTTCTGCGGGAGAATCGAGCAGTCACCAATAGCGCAACTTAGTCTGAAGGGGATGCATCGTCCGTCAGAGTGAGGTATCTTAAGAAGGAGCAGTTCAGATCCCACAGACCTGTGTCCTTACCTAAATTTAGACTCCATAGTCCCCTCAGGTCTAATTTCGTAGTCCAGTTACTAACTTGGAGTGCTGTCCTTCCGGCAAAATTCGTTACGGTCGCTCAACAGAATGCGAAGCAAGTACCCTAGGGATTTACTGAGTGTATATCGTGTCACTATGTATAGGCGAGTTTCATAACCAAACCTAAATTCCCCATTGCATCACGATAGTCAGGTATGTACAAATGCATGATTGGCCATACAGTGCTTTATATCAAGCCTTACCACTACCTTTTCTTTAAGTGCCCGTATCCGGTCTTAACGCTCATATTTTTTGCCCCTTAACATGCAATTGAACCTTATTTTGGCAAAATCGAGCATTCCGTAATGATTTTTTGAGAAGCAAAAATGGTTCGCCAGAACAGATTTACCAGACTGCTGACGTTCCGGATGGTTTGATAAATCTACCATTTTGAAAGTGTTGAGCGCACAATATCGAGCAGAGAGTCGAATGACTTGCCGAGCTAGTCGGCCTTGAGGTGGACGATTTTCTTTCGCTGCCTCGAATGTTCGGCGGAGAGCTGACGGGTTTGACACCTGTCTGCGTTTTTAGTCATTGCCTCGATGACGACTATTTGGGCCTCTGTGGGGACTGTTTGGTCTAACCGCTCCGCTTCCCGATGGGTAAGCAGTCCAGTAACTTATTCAGGTGTCGAACCCGTCAGCCATCTGCCAAAAGTCAAGGCAGTTGAAGGAAAATATCGTTCAGTGAAAGACCGACTAGCCCAAAAAAGTAATTTAAATTTCTGTTCGATAGTGTACCTTTGACGCTTTTAAAATTGTCAACTGACTAAACTCCAAAAAGCCAGCAATGTGTTAAATCTGTTCGGGTGAGCCGTTCCTCCTCAGATTTGAGCATTGCTTTTAAAGTCTAGCACCCTTTTAAAACTGCATTCGCCGCCTAGGCAGCGACATAACCCTCCTAATTACTGTTTTTTTTGCAATCGATAGTCAGCATAGTAATCTGCTAGCTTTTTATAACTCCGTCTAAGTCCAAGTATTCTGCTAAAGCCAATGTCTTTCTCGGGAGGAGCATTTCCGCGTTAGAGCTTCATTCTTTGTTTGACTTCTCAAGTGTCGAAGTAGGCTACTCATCTCCAGGGGTTGGAGAGTCGTGGGCCCGATGCGCATTATTAGCCACGTGGGTAACCTGACCTACTATTCCCTTCACATGGATCGACAATGCCATTTGTGTATGGGTCATGTGCAAATTTTCAGCCGTTCGCGCCCGCAGCAGTAATTGACGGGCACTGCGGTCGTACATCTAGTCTGACTTTTGTCATGTATTGGAGTAAAGTCACACAGACCGCAGACAGTTCGTTGTGTTAGTTGGCTGAGCGATTTTTTGCCAGCTAAGACTGTTAACAGTCTTATGGCAGCAATTGTGACTGCCTTGCCACGTGGTCGTCACCTCGGCGTGGGTCGCCACATGCAACTTTGGGCCTACCTCTGTGCGGCTAGTTTTTCTCGTGTATCTTCCTCTACACTCACCAGTCGATTTCGTCACCGTTTCTGCCCTCATTGGTTAAACATTTAGTTCGGTAGACGGCTACTGACTTTTTCCTACTAGGACTGAGGCCTTATGGCACTCGACCTGCCGATAAAGTTCTGAGTTAGACTGAATGTCCCGCCGTAACTTTTGCTGATTGATTTCCTTATTGCAAGGCCTCTGACCCCGAAGGGTTCGCAGGGCTGACCACACTCGTACGCTTGCCGGCTGGCTAGGTGTAATGAGTTCCCCTTTGTCGATAGAGCGTGCAAATGTAGTTACGCTTGTGTTGCAACGGGTTATTGCCGAAATAAAATAGGCATTTTAATCCTGTTTACTTTGGTTCTCTTTGTTATTGAGGGCCTCGGTAGTGGTAGTTAAGGTTTCAGGCGGTCGACAGAATGCTGCATCGGGAGTGTCGTCAACAACCTGTCGGTTTGGATGCTGCATCGAAGATAACCATCGATTTACCCTTCACCGGAGGTCGGAAGGCTGTCAAGGCACTAATTTGAAGGGGGAACTTGTCCTATTGCGAACTGACGGAGGCAGATGCATCCAGAACATTGCACATAACCGTGGCAAAATCTGTAGCTGTTAAAAGCAGTGTAGTTCTCCATACCCGCCGTTTATCAGGTCATTGCAAGCATAATTTCTCTTCCAGAGAGCTTCGAACTCAAAACGGAGCGTGCGTTCCTTGTCACCACTAGCAGGCGCTCGCCAGTAAACAAAATTTTAACCAGTTCCCGTGCACCAGCTTAGGCTCAGCAGGATGACTTCCAAATCCATCGGCTCTACTTGATCAGACCGGCGAATCCTGTGGTAAAACTGTGAAGCCAGTGGCTTCCGAATCTTAAAATGGCAATACAAGGATTGCAACTAGGTGATTTTCATAGATTCGTAAAACGGTTAATTTGCCATAAATAAGACACTTAGGAAGGTGTTCTGTTTTAAATTTGCTAGCAGTAATAGCCAAGTACACAAATGACGCATATTGTGATGCACTTCTGGGGATTTTGTACCCTGTCAGGTTGATACTAGGGAGATACAACAACAATCCTTAACGGAATGCCCCTCCTGATTGAAGCCTCGATTTCACAGAATAAGACAACGTAGGTCTTAAGGGCCGTGTTGCCAAATGTACTTGTGCTTGGCAAGGCTCTGATCATGCTTGTTCTAGCCGACTCCGATGACGTCGCCAGCCATATCACCACGCGCGGTGATCGGCAGCGAACTTGGAAGACTCGACCCGTTCTCTTCTTCCATGGTGGATACCGAATGCTAAAGATCCGAGAATCACATTCATATCTTGACTGACTGTGTCGATCGGGGTTTTGACATGGTCTACTCTTCCACGCCTTCAGGTGGGCAATGGCATCGGATTAAGGGCAGCAACACTGAACCCATGGGACGTGCGACGGTGTCCATTCAACCACGGTCGTCTTTCACTTATGTCCTGAGGTATACTTGCGATGTTGGCGGGGAGATTTCAGACTTATTAGCGACGAAGTCAGCGCACCTCATTGGGAGGATCATTCACAGACAGCAGTTATCAGAAGCCTCCACTTAACTCTCATATTTCATGCGCACTGCCCAACATTCGTAACTGCATGAAAGGACTGACCTGACAGGGCGCAGGGACACGCGAATATTTCGGGTGATGGATATGTTACGTCGGTCCTTGTTCCACTTTCTAAGGTTTGCGAAAACCCTACACAAAGCATCCACTCTGAAACCGATGTCGTCTTGCTCTGGCGTATTTGAAGCTTTCCACTTCTTCAACTTGACCGTCAACCATTGCAAGGGATGGTCTCTCCTGGTAGGAGATGCAGCTCGAAAACACTGGTCCTCCCAGCGTTTATGATTGAGCGGACTGCCTGAGCGACTTCAATCACTCGTGACAACACTGTCTGTAGGTCATGAAGGCCCTAGATTAGCAGGAAGATATAGCAAACCTATTCGAGATCAGTCAGCAGTCGTCTGGGCTCAACTTCGACACCATGAAACTCGTGCAGGGCCCTTCCGTAGTTGCATAGCATGGACGACAGAATGCAACCTTATCAACCACCAGACCGAGAACTTGGCTTGGTTGGGTCTCATTCTCGAACCACACACACTCTGGAATCACTCAATAATGACAATAACCAAAACCCCTGTGGGTGCGCTGATGGCTTATGCCGTGGTATTCTCACACTGCCTTATCGAGCCTCCTGCCCCAATCCACATTTTTCGATCGCTAGGTGACAAATTACGTCGTCCATCATGTCAGTTCGACCGTGGCGAACGACGATATCCACTGTGTGCCCCACAGCGGGATGGGCACAGGACGGGGACGGGCTCCCACGACGCCCCCCCCCCCCCACGTACAAACCTGACTGCCTCTGCCATGAAGCAATTGGGTGAATCACAGTGACCAAAAACCCGAGTTTGACTCGTCGGTTATTCGGGCTCCGGGGCTAGCAAATGTCTGGGTGATGACGACTGACAAGCCAAAAACGGCCATTGCGATCTCCTTCGTCATTGTCAATAATTTGTTCAAAAGACCAACCAAAATCAGGCTGTCTCCGTGCTTGGAAATTCGAATCAGCCAGCAATACGTCTTTTTGAAGTGTTTTTATGGCACACCACCGTCGTTGTACCTGCGTTAATGAGTCCGATTCATTTGAAACGAGAAACCAGGACATTTGTAGCAGGCACGGGCCGTGGCGATTGCTCGGCCGGCAACTGTACCCTAGTCCATCGCGGTTGCAAGAGGAGTAGGGTCCATGCTTTGCAGGGTTTCTGCTCCTCCGACACGGTGGTCTTCCCCTTGTGTCCGTTTCACTATCGTGGGGGTAGTGGCGGCAGTAAAGGCGATCAGAAATCCTCTATTTGGCCTAGTTTCGTGACTCCCCTCCGGGCAGGACCCAGTTTTGAGGGCTTTGTTCGTTAGCTATTTTCTTACTCTGTTTATCATCCAAACATCACATTATACACATCATCCACGCTACTTGTTTCCATCCCAAGCTTGTTCAAGTATCTTGCTTTTTTTGCCTCAGCTGACCTAATTGTCGTCTTTTATTACCTCCAGAGCGCGAAAAACGATGAGCGACGCATGTGAATCCTCCCCACCGCTACCAGTATCACAAGAGGCTGTTTGCACCGTCAAATCCGAAGCCCCAGGTACTGTCTCACGTCCCGAGGGTTTCTTTCGAGTCGGTCAGACGCATCGCGTTTGCTCCCTTTAAACGCACCCTATGCATATCTCTTATATTTCAGACCCTACCATCACTTGTAAGACGGAGGAGCCCTGGGCCGCCAAAGAAACTGTCGAAGACAAGAACACTACTTTGTCGACTTCTGGTGACCGGACGAAAACTTCCTCTGGTAATTACTCTTTGATGCCAATACGACCAGGGCAGTTGTGGCCTCGCAGGCGGTATGCATGTAACTGCCTCATCACTCCTGCCTTCCACACCTCACCGACACGGAATTGTTTGGGTTGAGAGCACAACCATTGCATCGTATTCCACCAGGTTAATAGCATAGACAGGGCACACTCCATGTGGGGAAGTTTCCCTTGAGCACTCGTAATACGCTGCCTCTCCAGCAGTGGGTCGTCGGCATGCCTATCTGACTCATCTACTGCATAGGGGGCCGTTAGCTCGATAAGTTTTGGTGGACTATTCTACCACTCCACATACTGGCAATCCCCCAGGCGTTTAGACACGCATAGTTTCGGTTGTTGCTATGTTGGCTCATCCAACACACGACTGAGTTGTGTGCAGTAAGTGCGGGAAAAGCGAGCCGCTGCCCTCACCAAACAGACTTCAGCGAAGGCCAACTGCGAATTAAGCAGGCCCTGGGGTCTGGCGAATTAGCAGTCGTGAAGCATGCAGCAGTATCATCTCCAAGCGTGATTGGCTACCGATCTGTCAAATGGGATGCCTGCCAGGATGGCTCGGTCGTCGCCAGCGACGACGCTCACCGAGTGCCTAGCGGATTGAATGCGACGCTGGTGGTTTGGGCGTGAGCTAATTTCTAGTGAGACAGACTTTTACAGCATCTGCTGCACTCCAGTTTCCCCCTCACCCACCACGTTTCGGTGGCAAGGCAAAGCAATGGCGGACGGAGGTAGGTAGGTAGAATGCAGTGACTGACAGCGCTAAGCAACCTGCCTGCGCGTGCCACGCACGACCTAGCCTGCACCAGGTTAAACAGAGGACATGTTTCCCACGTACGTGAATGTGCATGTTCTGACATGCGACGTTTCGCCCGCTAGAGCGCGCTGCTAAGGTGAATCACTTGCTTGCCGCAGGAGTGATGTATGGTGTGTATACGCGCAGAGGTGTCGTGTACGCGCGTATTGTGGGGCAGGTTCGTGTGAAACCTGGAGTGTGTGCAGGTAGGGCCAGGTAGAGTGATGGGGGTGTTGGCTAGAATGCTTTAGTAGACTTTTGGGGATGCACATACGGCCAAATAGGCCCCTGCGATGATCAAACGTCCCGGAACAGTGTAGGCACGTGAGAGGGGCGTATGTTGGGGCTCTTGGCTTTGGTTCACGGAGCGCAGGTTGGGAGTGAGTCCATATTGATAGTAGTGGTGGTGGTGGTAAGAATGGGGTAGTAGGCAAATGAATTTACTTCCGCTGTGTTACAGCTGATTGAGACGGTTTGTACTGAAGCTGATGAGTTGGCCGAGCTGCCTTGACGATGGATTCGAAAATGTCCGGCCAGACCGATGCGCGCCCTGACCGTCAGTTGGCAAGGCGATCATGTTGGTAGGTGTTGTGTGTTTGAAACATCGTTTCGTGATGTTCTGAATTTCCGTTCTCTCTGTCTTTCTGGCGTCGCCGCTCGCGGATCCAGTTCTTACGATAGTTCACCACGCCTGCCGATTCCCGACGAGGTCTTTCCAGGTCAAAAGGCTGATCCCGGGGAGATTGTTAGGGTGTCCTTGTAACGACGTTTTTCTCGTAGCACCCGTAACAGCGTCATGCTAGAATGGCCGTTCAGGTAGACGCTCGTTGTTCGTCTTCAAGACGTGGTCGCTGCAACGCAGTTGTATCTGTCCTACCGAGGCGTTAATATTGGGACTTTCCAGGATTTCCATGTCGCGGATTCTGCCCTGCCATCTCAGTTTTTGTATTAAGAGGAAACAGCTTAGGTGAAAGTGGTTCGGTTTTTCTTGCCTTGCTTTCGCAGATTACCTATGTCTCCGCCTCGTACAGGAGCATTTCGGGATGGCGGCTCGGTTCGGGTGAAGGTCGCGGTGATCCCAAGCTGAGTGCTGCAGACGGTCGAAGGCCTCACTGGCCCTGAATATCCGATTTGCGATTTCATCGCCAACCCCGATGTTTCTTGAGAATGTACCTCTTGGGTTGGCAAACTTGTCCATAGGTGTGAGCCAGGTTTCATTCACGCTGATCCGGGACGTGTTGCATCCACCAAATGGTGCTGGTTAATGCATCACCACTGTCTGCTCCGTGTTGATAATCAGTTCGAAGTTTGTGCAGTCGGAGGCAGAAAAGTCCGTGTTTTACTGCCTGACCGCCTCTGTCGTGGTGTTGACCACGAAGCCATTCGCGACAAGATCACGAACGCTAGTCGTGGCGGCTCGCGTGGATGTGTTGAATGCTAAACAAATGCACGTCACTTCCGTAGCCGGTATTTATTCCTGGACGCTCCTCATGGTAGGCGTCCATAAGCATGGCAAAGAACATGAGACTAACGGTAGGAGCGAGTACCCAACCCTGTTTCACCCCATTTGAAACGGTGCAAATGACTCCGAGAAGGCCCCCATTATCCTTGACACGAGTCATCACTCCGCCGTGGTTGTACCGTCAGTGTAAAACGCCCTTGGTAGCACAGTTTCAGCATTATTTCCCAGAGTCCATCGCGGTGGACTGTATCGGGTGTCTTTATCAAATCTACAAAGGTGATGTAGGGTCAGATTCTCATTTCCCGACATTCCTCTTGGAGTTGGCGCGCAGCGAGAATTTTGTGTGTCACCCTGCGGTCCTTTCGAAATCCATATTGGCTTTCAGGGGGAAGTCCTTGCTTTAGATGAGGGTCCAGACTATTGAGTCCGACACGGGTGGAGACTCCCCTGTTATGTTAGGAGGAGAGTGAGCCAACTCCTGGTGCAAAGCACTGATTGTTTCGTGCAGCAAGTGCAGATGGTCTAGGTCAGGGTTTTGTCTCCATTTGAAGGAGTCTCTCGAGGATTGTGGATGGTCGATTAAGGACGCCTCTTGAGTGCCCAACCCACAGCTTCGATTTTTCTGTCAGGAGGATTGTCCCACGGGAACAGAACAGTGGCGCAGTCCCCTTGGTTTTGGGGCCGTAGGCCGTTTTGATTGACTCGGAAGAGTTCATTTCACGGTAGGGGGTGCTCACCGATCGTTCCTACGGAACTCACTCGTTCCGTTGTGCCTTATGGACTCCCTCTCGAGCCCAACCAGCAGCCGCACAGCGGCGCATTATATCGACAGAATGATATTACCGGCAAAGACACCCTTGCACGTCGTCAGCCTTGCATCTTCCTCAGACGCTGTCCCGCCATCTCTCTGGTAGGACATACTGAGATCTCTTATGACAGTGGGTGCTCACCTATCAGGTTACGGAACATGCTCGTTGCGTTGTGCCTTGAGACTCATACTAAAACCCTCGCAGGCATTCGTTCAGCGATTAGTAGTAGATGTAAATCAGGTGGTACTGACAAAGACACGGGAGACCGGAATGGCCATTTCTGGCTTATTAGCCGTCATCAGCCAGTCATACCCAACCCCAAATGTGGATCACTTGGGATTCGAGCCCGGGATTTTTGTTCATAGACTGACGACGGCTTATAAGCCAGAAATTGCCATTACGGTCTCCCTTGTCTTTGTCGGTACCACCTGATTTACATACTGAGATCTGTTGGCGCTAGCAGGAGCGATTTCCTGACTGAACACGCACCTTACCGTAGTTGGGTGTTAACACTGTTATTCTTATTTCATGCAAATATGGGATCTTTAGTCTAGAGAGATGCGGACCCCGATACGCTTTTACCTCACCCATGGGACTTTTAGTTTCAAAATGTCTGTTTGATCGGAGTCCCCAAAAAGAATTACTTTCCGACATGATTACCCACTAGCAGGGCGGAGCGTAACGGGGTGGACGATTTTTCTTCTGTGTATGAATGCAGCCAGTAGACGTCTGTTTCCTTGCTAGAGTAGACGCCCGTCATCCACCAGCCAAAATTTAAAATTGAATAAGGAGCCGATTTTGAGCTCGGATCACGCCAGAGATCCTATAAATTTGCAGGCGCACAGAAATATTTGGCGAAAAATGTTTGCGCAGACCTAAAGGTGTCGGTTTGCACCACAAGTTTGCAAATCGACTTTATGTGCCTTTTCTTCGTAATCGCATTCATGATCTCGTTTTAGACTCGTCAACGTTCGAGTGCAACATATGTCATGCGATATTAAGCGCGAAACACAATCTCAGGCGGCACATTTCCGAAGTTCATGAACGTACGTCCCTAAAGGCTCCTCTTGTTAGTATGAGCTCCATCTTATTCGTGTCCTCTTATTTCATTTTCTTTCCCACAATTACTCCGTCGTCCGTTTCATCAATTGTCATTTTATTCCACTCATTTATATCTTCGCGCATTGCCCACTGTCCTCCATCACTCCTTCCTCCCAGTCTTATTGAATTTATTATTTCTATTATATATATATATATATGGCAGATGTTATACCGTACTCCCGACATAAGTGCTAGCCAAAAATCCAGACACATGTTTCACTCATGTTTCTGCTGCTGCATGACGCAACTGCGAGGGGTTCGGCCCCACAGTGGGTCCCCCAGCGTTCTTTGTGTGGTTTCTGTCATGTGAATCTGGGAGAGTAATCGAGGTAATAACTTCAGAAATTATTCAACGCAGGGCATAGGGTAGCGTGTCCGGTTCATGATTTTTTTGGGGTCAGACCCGGAATTCCAATTAAAATTTTTTGGCATTTCCGGTCTGACTTCTAAAGGCCATGTCCCGGACACACAACTTCATCTCCTGCCCTTACTAATTTCTAAACTTATTAATTTGGCATATATATATCTATATATAATGGTAGAGGGGCGCTCACCGATCGTTTCTACGAAACTCACTCGTCCCGTTGTGCCTTATGGGCTCTCTCTCTCTCGAGTCCAACCAGCAGCCGCACAGCGGCACATTATATAGGTGGAATTGTATTACCGAAAAAGACAAGGGAGATTGGACTGACCATTTCTGGCTTATTAGCCGTCGTCAGCCAGTCATACCCAATCCCGAAGTGTATATATACACGTCAAGTAAACGTTTGGTCCTCAATGTTGTTTTTAGAATCTCACTCGATCCCATTCTGTCCGCTTGCCAGCTTGCTACGGAAGACAATGAACGCTGTGTCGTAGGACGCATACCGCATATAATACATACGCAGCTCACTAAAAGTGCAACAGGCCAGACGCAGACAGCCGTTTCACGGTTGTTGCCGGTCATCTGTACACCAAATGACATGAACTGGGGTATATAAACATGTCAGGGTAAGCGTTTGACCCTAACTGTTATGGTCGGGATCTCACTCGTAGTGACGTAACTGGTGATCGGTAACCACCGTGAAACAGCTGCCCACGTCTGACCCATTGCACTCTTAGCAAGCTGCATGTGTCCTATGACACAACGTTCGTTGTCGTCAGTAGCAAGCTGGCAGGCGGACAGATCGGGATCGAGTGAGATCATTACCACAACAGTGATGGTCAAATTCTTACTTGACATGTTTATGAACCTCACATCATATGACCTATGGCGTACTGGTGATCGGTAACGACCGTGGAACAGCTGTCTGTGTCTGGCCTATTGCGCTCTTAGTGAGCTGCTTACGTATTATATGTATATATCTTTTACCCGTATTTGTCTTAGCTCTAATTACTGAGTTAGTCATTCCCATCTCTAGGAGCTTTCGTTCGGGTGTCATCGATCTCTTATCTTCAATTTTTCAGGACGCCGTCCTTTCAAGTGCGAACTGTGTGGCAGTGCTTTTACGCAAAAAGCCGCCCTCAAGAGGCACGACGATGTTATCCACCAGGGTAAGCTGAGCTCTAATGATCATGTCCGGAGGTTTGTAACGACTCTTGCCACATGGTTCTTTTACCTTTTTCAAACACCGTCCGTGTCACAGGCCGCCGTTTCTTTCCCCCAAATTTAGTGTGCGCTTCTGGCGGCGTATAATGTTGGTGTCCAAACTGTTTCAGGCACTGCGTTTTGTCTTCACACATCGTCTTGTTGAATCTGTGTACTTTATCGGTCGGAGCAGTTTTTAAGAACAGAGTCCCGTCGGGCGAGATTTTCACTTCGCCTGATTCAATTCGTTGGCCCAACTGAAGGGCCTAATCTAGGCTTCGTTGAGGAAGTCTAACCACTGAGCAACCTCCTATGCGCTGGTTGAGCCTGACATTTTACGGATCGAGCCGGCTGGAAACTGAAGACGGCCTGGTGCGGAATTCACCCGACCGTTGGAGGACGAAACCACTGGCATTTGACGCGCCGGCGCAAAATCACACGAGGGAACTGAACCAGGTGGGAGTAAGACAACACAAGAGCCTCC
>CACRXP010001419.1:38650-54596 GCA_902702965.1 Spirometra erinaceieuropaei | reverse complement strand
CGTTGCCACTACGACCTGAATACCCTGGTCTAGATAGAAAGAGAAGTTGGACGTCAGGCCGGTAAGCAATCGTCACCCCAGCATCCAGCACGAGTGATGAGATTTCAGAAATTAACAACTTGCATGCCGGCCATCAGGCAAGTAGCGCACCAGCGAGTAACAATTCTTGAAGTTGATCGCGGTCAATTACTATGAGTATGCAGTAGTATAGTGATTGCATCCTATAAATGCTGCAACTTACTGTGCACGAATCACCCGTTTCTGTCACTGTCTCTGAGGATGGGTTCAAATGAGAATCCGAAACGTCAGGCAAATAAAGCCTTTGTTCCAGCGATCGCGTCTACTTCTTATAAGGGAGAGTATTGTATTAAGTACAGGATGAATGAAGACTAGGTTTGAACAAGTTAGTGACTGTACGAAGACAATCATTCGACATCACAAGTGCAGTTTAGGGATTATCTTTAGGGGTTATGGTTAAGGGTTAGGGCGACTATTTCTCAATCACTGAAAGTACAACCACGCATTCCCAATAGCTTTTCTTTTGCATACAACTACTTGAACTCGTCACCTGTACGTTCCCCAGTCCCACCTGTAAAAACCCCCATTACCACCGGTCCGGTACTACAAGTGGCTGAGGTTTGTTTACTTCAGATGGGGCTACATAACCACATCTGACCAACAATTTTTTTAGAAAGTCAACCGTATGGTATCACTCTGGTGGGGCTGCAGGACCGAATCGCGCCGAATACCGCGTTCTTCAAAATCCTGCAGGAGGAGGACGTGTAGAAGGCGACCATTGCTGTTACAGGTAACGACCCTGTGGCAACTGAGCACACCTAGATTGCTTGGTTCGTGCCAACGCAGACAACAGAATCACCAAGGTCAATCAGCTTGTTCGCATTCGGCACAGTCGCTGGGAGGGCGTGAAGGTCGTTCGGTGACGAAATTGTTCCTGCAAATAGGCAGCCTTATGATCAAGGGACAAGCGCTGCTTCCTTGCGGGCGACTCAGAGTCTCATCGTCCTGCCTGGGGACGTCCTCTTCAGAAGGAGGTATATCCGGCACTCACCTTCCTTGGTTGCCCTTGTTCGAAGAAGCCAACCCTGCCCGACAGCTGGGTCAGTTTACTGGTGACCAGAGCTGTCTTCCCTTCCGACTGACTGACTGCCCATCATATTTTCTAAAAGAGAACAGGCATTTCAGGCTACCAGAGTGGTACTGGCCACAGTTGGGAGACGCGAGAACGGGAGACAAGAGAGGAAGTGATTGCTGTTTCTCCTGGTCATTGTAATCAGTTGTTTTACGCCAACAAACCAAGACAAGCCTGCAGCCGGTGTGACTATCCGACATTGGTTTAGGACACTTCTCCTAACGCCTTCCACAGCATGAACTCCTAAATAAGCCTGATTTGTCATCCCAGACAGCCTCTGAATTCCCCGAATGGGCCAGGACTCTTGTATGTCTGGTAAGACCAAGGGGATCAGACTGGGTCTGCCTGCGCGCTCACTGTCGCGCGCGCTCTACAGGAAATTTTTGAATGGGGGGAGACCGAGAGAGGGTGAGACAGGGTAGGCGACTGCCTGGGTTTGGAAACGCACACGGGATACCCCCGTCTGGTTTAACCTGCCAGCTATCAAGGTTTGACCGCACGCAACTTTGAGGGGCCACAGATGAGAGCTGAGTGTCGTTTCGGAGCATGCGCAGTACGCACCATGCGTACCATGACCTTGGAATGACCTCTCGCTCCTAGCTGACGCGTTCCTCACAAAACCCCCCTCCACCTCAACCCCACGGGCACTAGTATCACACAAGAGACGAGTGGTTCAACTAAGCCATCAGGACTGTTACTCGGGTCTATGTGAGTACCACCAGACGACTGACAAGGAAAAAGGCATCCTCCGAATGCACGGGATGGAGCTGTTCAAGTCTACACTATGTGACCTACCTTCTGCCGCTGTGGCGGGTCACGGGGGGGATGCACCGGACCAACAGGGGGTGTAGGGCTTGATCGAAGTGCGGCAGACGTTATTGGGAATGCTCATGCCAACATTCGAAGGGCAGTGGCAGGTTCAGTTTCCCGATCATTTCACGCCAAGTAGGGTCTGACACTTCCGCCTCTTTTTTCTCGGTGATAAAGATCCTGATCAGTGTTCGCTGTGGATCAGGGGATTTGGTGGTACGCCTAGATGCGGGGTGTCGCTGTGCCAGTCACCTGTGCCCACTCCCGCCTCCTGTCTTCTTGACTTTGTCCTGGCACCGGGTCCAGGTGGGAGAGGAGGAGGAGAAGGTGTGGTAGGTGCTGCGTAAGTCTACTGTCACCACAAACTAACTGACGCGCAGGTCACCGTCCCTACTTTCGCGCTGCAGTAAAGCACGCGCTGGACATTGCCGGCAACGACAGTAGAATTGCCATGTGCTACCTAATTAATGAGACGTGATGACGTAATCTGCAATTATCATTTTAGACCCCTAAAACGTTGCGCATTACGCTCATTCGTCTAACCCCTCCCAAAAATGCCCCTTTTATATGAAATTTTCTGAAGTAACTTTATTAGGCATCATGCTTGCAAATTCAAGTGGAACTCCGCTTCACCCTATATTCGGGCAGTTTTCAGGGTCACTAGTTGGTCTAGACTGCGTTGGCTCGTTTGCGCGTGTTTTATGAGAGAAGAGTAAATAAGACTGGGAAGTTTCGCCCAAATTTTCCTGCCACTTGCGTGACCGTGCAAAGTCCCTTTTACCAAATGTTAACCTTTCTGTATATGATAAGATACCTCTGGTTCGATCTAGATTCACTTAATGCGTAATTTACAATTGGAGCACTATCATATTCGGCAATATGCTAGAGTGGGTAGAAATGAATTCTATAGCCCCTTAAGCAGGGCGCAGGAATAGGTATACCCTGCCTAAGTAACAACGGTGGACGTGCACATAATTTTGGAAAGGACAAAATATTCTCGTGTTCTAATACCAACAATGAGCCTACTATAAAACTAAACCGTCGAGCTAAACTCGACTACAACCCAACCCTAAACCCTAACTCTACAGTTACCTCTGACCCCCACCTTGATCCTAAACTTGATCCTGACTTACACTGGCGTCAACTTTAAATCAAGCCTTGATCGTAGTCCTTAACCTGACCCTAACCCTAACCTTAAACCTAACCCTAATTTCACTGAAAGATGACGCAAAACTGCCTGTATTGAAGACGGTTCCTGGTACTATGTCCTGTTTAGGGGGGTCACCTAAGTCAGCCCTACCTTTTAATGTTTACGTAGCCACTCTGTTATGCGTTTACAGTCCTATAACGGAGCCTGGAAGTAAGCAAAGGTAGCAAAAACGACTCTGTTGTAAAGAGGAAGAGTGGGCTTTTTCGATTACTGCAGAAAAATTCTCAGGAAAAATAAAAAAGCAGACTCAAAGTTCCATTTTTTCACTGATTTTATTTTGGAAAAATGTGAAGTACGCAAACATCCGTCAGCGAAATACACTATTAAAGTTCGTTCTGAAGAGGTAATTTCAATATGGCAAGGTCTTAGTTCGTAGCCGTACCTGTTAGGGGTTCGATGTGAAAGTTAGGGGTTGCGTCTAGGAGTAGGGAATTAGAGGTTAGGCTCGGGCTTGTCTAGTGCAGGCACGGCTACGGAATAAGATCCGACCCTAAATATTACCAAAACGGCCATTTACACAAAAAGACTCCCAAAGAACTAACCATCTTTTACGTACTTGACCTTGTGCCAGACTTCAAGTAACCCTAATTCTTGGAGGATATTTTCTGAAAATTTACTTAGAAAACAGATTTTATCTACTCAGTTATTTGCGTGAACAGGTTTTATGCACTACCGGATCCCGAGTTTGCTCATTTGATATGCGTTTTTGGCGTTTTCGACATCTTCGTTCTTCTTAGGAAAATTTATATTTTGAACCGAAGAAATTGCACCTCAGATATTTACTTTGCGTCTTTATTCAGCTGAAGGTCGTTGCTTATTGGTGTGGTATTTTAGTGGATGCATTTGGATTGGTTCCCGATTGATTAATGATTTTTGGTGGCTTTAGGTGTAGTTCACGGGTTAGTTCACCTACTGTACTTCTGTGGCAAAAGTCAATTGGAGTAAACTCTGAAGCCCCCTTTCGTGCCAGAAAGAAGGAGTACTGCTTAACAGCGCAAGCACAGACATGGCAGAGGTATCTAGGGCACCCAACGCTAAATCGAATAGTCTGCAATTTAAGCCCCTCCGGTGACACTTATTTTAGTAAAATGTGGTCTGGTAACCCCACCTGATGGACTCAGTACTGTTGGGTTTGGAGTTAAGGGTTAGGGATAGGAGTTAGCGCAGCTATTTCTCAACCTCAAAAAGTACTACTAAACATTTCCAATAGCTTTTCTTTTGCATAGAACCACTTCACCTCATCGTCTGTGCGTTCCCCAGCCCCGCCTGTAAAAACCCTCTATTACCACAGGTCCCGTATTAGAGGTGACTGGCGTTTGTTTACTTCAGGTGGGGCTGCATAACCACATCGGACCCTCATTTTTTAAAAGTTTTACGGCCTGCCTCGGCTCAAGTTATGTTTCTTCCTTATTCAGCAATATTTATTTCCTATGTTTACACTGTGCGGAACTGAATAAACACTTAGTTTGGTCGCTTCTGCAAAGTTTGCTCAAACGAGCCTGCGAAGCATGAACATTATGAGACCAAACACTGGAACACAAGATCAGCTGGTGAAACGGTCGGTTCAAAATGACTACTGGTTGATAGCTGCGGGTGTTACCGCAGGAAAACCCACCTTCAGTACACCTGAGGTCAAGACTACCAATGTGCCCGCAGGGATGCGCTCAGTCCTAGCTCAGGTGAACGCGGCGGTCGAGGTAAAGAAGCCTAAATGTGACCCAGGTGTTGACACCCCTCATGCAATAAGAACGCACATTCCTCAGCGAGGCCAGTCGCAGTGCACTAAATCAAACCGTAAACAAAGAATTTTTTATTTTTGGGCTCAATGATGAGGGGCCAGAGACAGCCTTCAAAAGAATAATAAAGGGCGAGGTTTGGTTCTGCAGCCCACATGATTGATACCATATGGATAACTTCCTAAAAGAAGTTCAGTTAAGATACCAGTTTTAGCCACTCCAGCTGGATTAGGAAGGGGAAGCGAGCGCATGTAGATCTCAACGCACACGCAAGGAAGCGGGTGTGAACTGATGCTTGGTGTAGCCGAAGGTGGCGTGTACACACTCTCCCGCGACACAGCCACTCGCTGAATTAAGAGGATACGGAGAGTGCAATCACAGCTGGAAGGCCACGGGTCGTAAGCGAATCCGAGCACGGCGTAGCATTTGGTCGTGAACATACCACGGCGTTTTCGTCGGCGAAGAACTCCGGCTCAGTGCCTGCCGCTGACCGTGTTCTATGACCTCTGGAAAAGGCATGGAGACGCCCATCCGAGGGTAACCTGCGTTTTTGAAGAGGACTTTAGACTAGTGACTAGGTTTCGGTATAACTGACTGTTCGTTCGGGCAGTTATCTGTCCGCAAGTTCGTTGTCATGCCATCGCCCACAGACAGGTTTGCCTTCCGGCTCTCAATCAGCACACTAATGTGTCCAAATGTAAACGGGAATACAGAGGTGCGGAATTGGACCATCGTCGACGGGAAGTCATCTTGTTTATAATAACACACAGCAAGCAGACGAGAAAGTAAACTTTTTGGAACCAGGATACTGTCGATTACACCCGTAAAGCAGAAGTGTTTTCAGCTTTCGGACCGCCTACAGACTTGATGTGACCGGGCGCCCCACCGGTACATCGGAACACGCCAAGAGTCCTGTGGGGTATTCGCTCACTTGTGTCCGGATATAATTACGTCCGAAAGACTGAGAACATTTTATTCTAATGCTGGTGGCCCAACCTGTCCCAGAATAGGGATGTATGGCACCTGCTATCAATTAATGTGTCCGTCCGTCCGTCAGTCCGTATGACCAGTCCATACCTTTAATTTGAAAGAGACAACAACCGCAGACATCGAGAGACGTGCTCCAGAACAGTACTCCAGCAAACGATGTTAAGGAAAAGTCCGTCAAGCCATTATCGCGTCAAGTATTACACTCGGCCATTTATGTTCAGGAATAAACTCTCCGGAAGTGACTGAGTGCGCAATTATCGTCCCCATTACAGAACTTCGCGATCAGTGACTCATATGCGATTAGCCAATCATATGGACTTTTAAAAGTGTCTGTCGCCATGCTTTCCTCTTACGTGCTGGGATTAAGCATAAATGTGAACTTCGGGAATGTAGAGTTTATGGTACGATGATGGGGTGTCGCTTTTCCCAATTTCATACTTTTTGTGTAATCTAAGTGGACACATGCAGGTCACTGATAGAAGCGAACAGGCGAGTTCAAGGAGGCAGCTCAGAAGAGGAGGATGTGATCGTGGGTACGGACAGAGCCCCAGTGATGAACATGAATGTTATTAAATATGCAGGTGTTTGATTTTCTGGCAACCGCGCCCGATAATCACCGCGCACCTTGTGCCTATTACCCTTTCCCTTTGATTATGAGTTCAAAGAAGAATCCGTCAGGCCAATAAACTTCTTGTTCCGGCGATAGTATCTTTTCCTTCTGAAATGCAGGCGGATTGGCTGGTTTTCGTGGCATTACTTTAAAGACAGAAGTACTGCCCAGCTCGAACCTCACATTTAGGAACAAAACGTCATCTATCAATTTTATTTTTCACCGGGCCATACAAAAATATAGACGGCTTCTTAAGTGCAAGCGTCAAAACTTCCGACACATTGATTTCTCACAAGAGGTTTGTTTAACAGTCTTCACAGGCAATAGTGAATCAACATAAGTAATTACATACTAGTCCCTTTCCAGACTTCTCTAATTGGCAGGAGGCTCTTTAGGTGCTAACTCGAACAGACAAGAGAATGTTCAGTTTGAGGAAAAAAGCGACTCTGGTAGCCATTCTTCGTGGTCTCCAAAGGTATCCTTTTGGTGGAACTAAGAAAATCACGACAAGCGTAGATTTGGCCACGGGTTAAATAAATGGTCAAAGCTCAGGGTTACTCATGATAATTCAACCACTGCGACCCATTGTGGTTATTTCACATTCATGGACTGTTCCGCTAGACGGTACATCAACATATTGTCCTACGAGGCAATGGAGATAGGTTCAAACCAATGTCGTCTCAACTGTATTCCAACTTGCTGTTGTACTACGCAAGTCACAGTCACTATTATTGGACCGGATCCTTTCCTCCCATTATTGCGTAAGAAAATTGTTGCTCCCGATGTCTCGACGCAAGGTAAAGCCCTAGACATCCAATCAGAGACGTACGTTATTTCGAAGACCTCTTGGGCAATTTACTTCACGTTTCAAATGTCGAGTAAGTTTCTCAGCTATGACGCCTTCATCAGCCTGCCATGCTGAGTTAGTTGCAAGTTTCTCAACTGCAGCGGAAAAACACTAGGCGATTTCGATAGAAGCAGCGAGGCGAGCCTCAGGGAACAGTTCAAAAGAAGATGCGATCACTGAAACGAATTGTTTACTGGCCTAACGTTTCGGAACCTCACTCGAACCCAGCATCAGAGACAGTTTGTGCGACACCTGCCATGTTGGTGAGACCGACAGACAACTGTAAATCCCCATGAGCGAATACGCCAATGCAGTAGATTTGGCAGACCAGTTTTCTCTAAAGAGGAAAATCAAACACACTTTTAACTACCAGAACATCAAAACTATTGGCTATAAGAGAGGTAAACGGCCCAGAGGGACACTAAATGCTTTATAGAAGGGTCCATCATTATCCAACTTTTGTGTGGTCCTCCTAGCGGTACGTCAGACCAACGACGCTGCAACAGTAAATACTGCCTACGACAATTCTACCGTCGATTTAGACGATGTCCACAGTGTGCTCCACGGCAAGGTGAGAGCTGGGACGGTGACATACGCGTGAGTTGGTTTATAATAATAGTAGACTTGCACTGCATTTATCGCACTCTCTCCTCCCCCTTATCCACTTGGGAGCAGTGTCATGAGCAAGCCATGAACACTGGAGGCAGGGGAGGTCGCGGATGGCTGACACAGCGAAAATCCTCCGCTAGGCGTACCAACACACTCTCCGCTCTGCAACAAATATTTGACTAGGGTCTTATAGCACAACGAAAATTGGGGGAGGGGGGTGTTACGGATCAAAAGTGGCGCGATGTCACCCTGCAACTGGGCCTGCTACTGCACTTTGAATTTTGGCAGTTGTTATGGGTGCGTATTACCGATAACGCCCTCCAGAATCTGATGCAGTCCCTGTGTTGATTTCGGTCCAGGGTATTTACAGTGAGTGACCGATCTCATGAAATTTTGCCTCTAATTCTGAAGGACGTTTTCAATTGGGAAGAAATATTCAGGCGTAATTGCAATACCGATCATCTTGCGACAACTCCTGTAAAATTTCGAACTCAGCAGTATGTCAGCTTCTGAATGCACGGCTTTCCAATCTCCTGTAAAAACCTTATTTGGTAAAAAATGACCACCTACGTAGCATGCATTTTTCTCATTGATTTTCGATGGTATTGCAAATTCAAACATAGCTTAAAAACCACGAACGAAATATGCTTTCGTTTAGTCGTTTGATAGAGAATTATGTCATCTTTATATTTCATGCTTCAAAAAGAAGTATAATTAGGTTTCAAAAAGTTTCTAATTATGAGATTCTTTAAGACCGCGCAGTGTCCATTCATACAGCATCTTTACCTGTCCGTTTGCCACTGTTCCGCATGAAATGTACAGCATAGTCCGCATTCTTTCCGAAGTTTTACGGACTCTACATGATATCTTATTAAAGGCATAGCAAAATACGTGATTTTCTTTATGCGGAATGCGTGCACCTTGTAGACTGAAATCACTGAGCGCTAGCGCAACGGCTGATCAGGCTCCAAACTATTCGGTAATTAGAAAACCTTTTTAAAAGCTAACTATACTCCTTTTTCGAGTATGAAATATAAAGGTGACATGATTCTCTATCAAACGACTGATAGAAAGCATATTTTTATCCGTGGTTTTTATAAGATATGTTTGAATTTGCAAAACCATCAAAAATCAATGAGAAAAATGCATGCTACGTAGGTGGTCATTTTTTTACCAAATAAGGTTTTTACAGGAGATTGGAAAGCCGTGCATTCAGAAGCTGACATCCTGCCGAGTCCGAAATATTATAGGATTTGTCGTAAAATAATCAGTATTGCAAGTACGCCTGAGTAATTCTTCCCAATTGAAAACGCATTTCAGAATTTGAGCCAACATTTCATGCGATCGGTTATTCACTGTACTTCATGGCCCGTTTTAGGGGCAACACCCACGCACGCACACATTGTCGATTGGATACCGAAAGTATGGAGGTAAAGGACAGAAATGCTTAAATCCGGCACCAGCGCTGAGCAAAATCCAGTAGTTTGCCTTTGGGGAACATTTATCACAGTCGTCTGGCGAAGAGAAAGGCATGAACAGATTGTTGTGTGAGTGCCTGCATGGGGCGCGAGCTGCGATGAAAGCCTGCAATGAATAAGGCTGCCGAACGCTCTTCAGAGATCGAGACATACCTCGACAGCCAGTCCATCCCCCTCCCACTTGATGCCGGCGGAGATGAAAAGGGTTTATTTGCCGCCAGGACAACTCTCCTCTCGCCCATCAGCGAACATGAGCTAGGGCTTCCGGGGGGGGGGGATCAGCGTTACGTCAGTGTAGCCACCCCCGAACAGTATCTTCTTTGGCCATCTCCTCATTTATCCGCGAAACGCACAGCCTGGAGGATTTAGCATTCAACCTCCGTGACCATCGAATGTCATTTCTCCAACTTCTGGGTCAAACATCTATGCCTCGTAACTGCGAAGCAAGTCCGCGACACCAAGACAGAGTATAAGCGCTCAGTGAGACCAAAAGGCTTGTCACCTGAAGTTTGGTTGAAGAGCAAGTGTGTCCAGTCTGCCTGTGGTATGGCTACCTAGCAGGAGCAGACGGATTCGTTTGTCCTAGCGACTTTAGGGTTTTTCCAGTGGACATTTTTTTCTCTACGCGACAGCATAAGCGGCTGCGTTCATGCCCAAGAATCTCTGCATTCAGTCAGAAGGGAGCGCAGGCTTGCCTGTAAAGCGAATCTAACCTTCGCGGTAGCCGTCTTCCCGAAATACCATCCTTCCCGCTTTCCTTGTGCGCATACAAAGAATAAAAGGTCAAACTCGCCTTTGCTAGCTGAAACAAATGCTGCAGCGTTACTTTTGGTTTGCTGTTTTTGACTTTCTGCACGAGACCTTTACACGACTGCCTTGTGTGCAAAACTGCCTTTTCGGAGGAATAAGCAGCATTTGGTAGAAGAAAAGTCATGTTTCCCCTCGGAAGGAATAACTTAAACCATAGCTGCTGCGAAAGGCATGACACAGAGAGGTAAAACACGGAGACCCTAGGGATGCGCGAATTTCAACAAAGGCAGTAAATAATACTGACGAACACTTCGCGACGACCTATCGAGCAAAGTAATGAATGGCGATGACTTGAGATGAACGCGATCTCAATGAACTTCGAAGCATTATATACGAATTGAACTAGATAAAGAGACTGACAGAATTTGCCTTCATGCGTCTTTTGACATCCTTCACTGTTTGCCAAGTTTGCGCACCAATAGCGCACACTTCATTTTGACGGAGCCACCATGGGAAGTTTGTTTCCGCCCAATACCTGCAGCTGTTTTTTGGTGAATTTTAAGCGGGAAACGTCATAAAGATGGACTCGAACGACGCTGCATATAGACGCCAGGTAAAAAACCTTATTTATGAGCGTTAGCGATTAAAATGAGACCATTGATCCTCTCCCTGCCGTACCTCACCAGCATAGTAAGCTCAAAGGCACAGCGGGAAAGCAAGGGGTTTTAGGGAGTGCATGTGCAACCAAGCGCGGCAAATGATTTAGTGAATGGACAATCATTTGCTAATCCTGGGGGTCCCTGCGTAAAACGGTGATGAGGAATGATCAGTTGCTTAGAACACATAAGAACCGTCTGCTAGGACACATTTATTCAACAGCGCGACGATAATACACATGAAGAGACTCATTATAATGTCACTATCTTAACTTGACGACAACGGCTGTAAGAGGAGAATTGCATAAGGCCACTGAAAGAACGTCCAATGCGACGACAGTCCGACCGTCGTGATCGACGATATCCACACTGTGCTCCAATTGCAAGGCGAGACAGGCACGGTGATCTGCGTGTGAATTAGTGTATAATGAGTGTAGACTTGCGCGGCATCTGCTGCACTTTCGCCTCCCTCCTAGACAGGACCCGACGTCAAGACATACAGTGAGTGACTAAGCTCATGAAATGTTCGCCGAAATTCTGAAATGGGTTTCCGATTAGGGAGGATTAAGTAGGTGGGGTTGTAATATTGATTATCTTGCGGCATAATCCTATAATATTTCGGAATCGGCAGGATGTCGGCTTTCAAATGCACGTCATTTCCATCTCCTGTTTCAATCACGTCAATTTCAATCGTGCTTGGCTTAAAATGACTACATAATTAGCATGCATTTTCCCATTGATTTTCGATGGCCTTGCAAAGTTAAATGCATTTTATAAGAAGCGTTATCACTCGTTTGATAGGGAACCACCTCATCTTCATATATTATACTCACGGAAGCAGTATAATTAGGTTTTAAAAAGTTTCCTAATTCCCGAGTGATTTGGAGCCTGATCAGACGTTGCATTAGCGTCTAGTCATTGCAGTCTACAAGCTTTACGCGTTCCGCGTAAAGAAAATCACATATTCTTCTCTGCCTTTAAAAAGATTTCATATAGAGTCCATAAAATTTTGCAATGGATGAGGACTGTGTTGTACATTTAATGAGGCGCAGTGGTAAAAAGACAGGTATGATGCTATATTAATAGACATCGTACGGTCCTAAAATGCCTCATAGTTAGAAACTTTTTAAAACCTAATTATAATGCTTCTTCGAGCATAAAATATGGAGGTGAGGTGGCTTCCTATCAGACGAATGAAAGAAAGCATATTTTTGTTAACGTTTCTTATAAAATGTATTTGAATTTGCAGGGCCATCGAAAGTCAATGGGATAAACGCATGCTAATTAAGTAATCATTTTTTCCGAGCACGACTTCTACAGTAGATTCAAATGACGTGCATTTGAAAGCCGACATCCTGCCGAGTCCGAAGTATTATAGGATTACACCGCAAGGTAATCAGTATTACGTCCCCGCCTACTTAATCCTCCCTAATTGGAAGTGCATTTCAGAATTTTGGTGAAAATTTCTTGATATCGGTCACCCACGGTAGTCAAGATGACTGGAGGCGAGTTATCGCTCATGTGGCTGACACGCGAAAACCTGCACCACCACACCGTCTGGTACACAACAAACAAACAATTTGCCAGGATTTTAACCAACAACAGAATCACAACGAGTCAGAAACAGGAGGATGACTGGGCAGCTACGCTCATGACCTGTATACCCGGGGGAGCGCAAGCGCATCTTCCGGCAGGGAACCAGACGTCAGAGAACTGCCAGCACACACGAGGCTGTGAGGGTCATGGTTCGCTGATCACGGCATAGGATAAGCTTACATACCTTGAGGTCGTCTGATGCACCTGTCAGTAAAACACGGGCATAGGAACCCCGTAATACAGGCGGCATCGCGTTAAGGTCAAGAAAGGGTGCATATTTCCGTGTCTTGACTTCAATTCTAATCCTAACTCTGGCTCAACCGCAACTCTGATCTCCTTGGAATTTAGCGCAAGGCCCCCTGTATTACGGGAGAGCCCTATTTATGTGTCCTACCTTGTCGTCCTATATGCCTCAGTAACACGTAATCTGTTGCAGAAAAACCAAGAACGGTCGTCTTAACTGGGATCGCCCCTCTGAACCGAGTCTGTGACTTCGTATGCGTCTGTGGGTGCAAGTTTTGCATGACTGCTTGATGCCACAACTGTTCGACTTCTGCGCCGATTGGAGACGACATACATCCTCCCTTTGCATCCAATAACAATTTGAACTGACTGTCCTATCTGTTCTGCGAACTCGACTTAAGGAACTGCAAAGCGTCCTCTTTTGCATCCCTAACAACTTGTCATCTGCTCTGTGAAAGCAACCTTCTCCCCTCAAGTGGGCCACCAGGTAGATGCGCTGGATCAGTAGGAGAGCTAGATAGGAGTCCCACGGGCGTTATCGGGAATGCACAGCCATAACAAATGTCAACATTCGGGGTGCGACGGTAGGCCCAGTTGGGGGCTCATGTCACCCCAATTGGGATCCCTGCCACCCCCACCCACTTTTGTTATTGTTGAAAGTGGTAGGGGGTACTCACCGATCGTTATTACGGAACTCACTCGTTCCGTTGTGCCTTACGGGCTCTCTCTTTCGAGCCCGACCAGCAGCCGCACAGCGGCGCATGATATATAGGCAGAGTGACATTACCGACAAAGTCAAGGGAGACTGGAATGGCCATTTCTGGCTCATTAGCCGTCGTCAGCCAGCCATACCCAAGCACGAAGTGTGGAACACCTGCGGCTCGAACTCGCGACCTGTTTGTTAGAAGTGCACGCCTCTAACCGTTGAGCCACGAGCCCGTTGCCCTGTCGGTTTTCAATCGGGAATATACAATGGTAGGGGACGCTCATCATGGCCCACGTGGCCCAGCGGTTAGAGGCGTGGACTTCTAACTAACAGGTCGCCAGTTCGATCCTCGGGTGTTCCACACTTCAAGGTTGGATATGACTGGTTGACGACGGCTAATAAGCCAGAAATGACCATTCCAGTCTCCCTTGTCTTTGTCGGTAATACCATTTTTGAAAGTGTTTGTTGTGAAGCAGAGAATGTGAAGTAGAAAGCATAGGTACGAGTTTACGCCGTGCCAGCAACCCGCGACCACTCGCACCCATGGTCTTCTTGACTCTGTCTTCACACCGGGCTCAGGTGGGGTGGAAGGAGAGAGTGTAGCAGACGTAACGAAAGTCTACACTCATTATAAACTAATTCCCGCGCAAGTCATCATGCCTCCTTCCCCTTTCCGTGGAACACACTGTGAACATCGTCGAAATCTACGGTTAAACTGTCGTGAAATTGACCTAAGTAGTTGTGAAGTGTCCTCTTACCTTTGGGTTTAAGACTAGAACTCGTAGCCTGCCGCTTTTCCAATCCATCGTCTGAGGGGATTTTATCCCCCCGCGGGTTTTCGATGTTTGTACCAGGCGGCGACCGGTGACAGCGGAATAGTCGCGGCATGTGCTCTTGCGTCCATGAAGATCTGTATTCGTTGAAATACGAGGAGGTGGTAATATCTGCTGTTGTTATAGCTGTTGAACTGTCCAGGAGCAAATTCTGTCGACAAAACCCGTTACTGGCTTGTCGTCAAATGCCCGCACGCGTTTGGGGTGCGATTGTTCTCCCTCCCTCCCTCCCTCTCCCTCTCTCTCTCTCTCTCTCTCTTCCTCTCTTTCTCTCTTTCTCTCTCTCTCTCTCTCTTTCTTTCTCTCTCTCTCTCTCTCTCTCTCTCTCTCTCTCTCTCTCTCTCTCTCTCAAGTGCGTTGTACATTGGTGAACTGAGTGCGGGTGAAGAGCTACTACAAAAACAGGCGACAGAGAAAGTTTCCGGGAGCTACTGTATTGACCAATAACAAGGAAAACAGTCTCGTGTTATGTGCCCAGCCCCTTTATACAACCATAGATGTCCTTGTCCGTTCCGCCAACCAGCCTCCAAAAGGGGGGGGGACGTGGAATTTCCTTTTTTACTGAGTCAGCGGATCGAACGTCAGTTTAAAAATAAGGATAGCGCACACAACTTTCTGCTGAGTTGTCCGGAACGGTTTTTTCTGCTTTTAGCCTCTGTCCAACTGAGGTTTGCGTTGTAAACTTCCCAAATGGTTGCAATAGGCTTGAGATGACTCATGACCTAAAAGCGGAAGTCCTGAAAAGTTTACTCACCGCTGCCGACCTGACCTATCTCTTGCATCACTCAAACGGTGAGTAATTTTTGCCAGCTGATCGCTTACGAGAACTAATATGCGGTGCCCGTTGCAGCTTGCAGTGAGTCAAGATAGACTTCATACATCAGCCACGCAGTGTGGGATTTGGGTTCCACTGGCTGATTATGTCAGCAAAATTAGAAAGTTTTAGCGTCCCTGATTTTGTAAGTAATTATTTTCAATTGCAATTCCCATTCACTATGCGCCCACCCACGTGGATCCAGGGCTTAAGTGACCATTCCTATCCTGCAATTGGGATAGATCGCTGAGAGCCACTCCCATGCAGAGGTGAGTATTAATACTCTACCACACTCTTGGCGCCCTGAGTGATCGTTCTTACCTCGTGACGAAAAAGCCCACGCATGATGTGGGAATATCAACAGGAAACTGTTAAAAATTTGACAGGGGGCCTGAAGTAAGTATGGTCATGTTTCAGACCAAAATAACTGACATCGGGCAAACTATAACAAATAATGGTTCATTTTGATAACACATTAAAAAAACCCTGTACGTCCTCAGTTTCTTGTTTGCGAAGATGTCCCGGCAATTCCAGATTGTTTTGTTGCCTGTTGACAGATTGGCTGGTCCTAAAAACCCGCCTTTCAATTGGCCTTTGAGCCTAATGTGCTTTGAAATTGCAGGCTTCAGATAAGTGAACTTGTCCCCAACTGTGCGATGACTTCCCACTTGTAGCCGGTCGGTACATACTGCCGTCATGGTCATGGGCGGGGCGACCTGTCGAGGTGCAAACATTTCGAAATCACAAGTCAGGAGAGAAAGATTAGGTTAGATAAGCTTTGCTCTGGTAGGCGGCTCAGCGAGCAGTTGAAGAAAGTCGTCTCTTAAGGTGTGCGTGTCGGCCGTTGAGAGTCTTAATCCCCAATGCATGCGTGCGTGCGTGCGCCTTGGTTCTATTCGCCGGCAGCC
>CACRXP010001419.1:0-38607 GCA_902702965.1 Spirometra erinaceieuropaei | reverse complement strand
CTCCGGTTCAGCACGGGGTCGTTCACACAACGAAGGTGTGGTCCAAATGGCCTTGGATATTTTGTGTCTGGGGTTAGGGCCAGATGCGGATATGTGATCCCACTTGAAGAAAATAAACCCCAGTCACCTGAAGTACGGGAGCGGTGGTAATAGGGGTTTTTACAGATGGGGCCGGGAAACGCACAGGCGACGAGGTCAAGTAATTGTATACAAAAGAAAAGCTATTGGGAATGCGCGGTTGTGCTTTGAGTGGTTGAGAAGTAGTTGCCTAAACCGCTAACCATAACCTCTGACCCTAAAGCCTACCCTCATCCCCGATAGCATTGTGTCCATCAGGTGGGGCTACATAACCACATCTTACTGACGTTAGATGGACTTGATCTATCAAACCACCTACTGTTTTTGCTTCAAAACAATGTCTTGGTTTCTCTGATTTTCACGTAATTCAAGTAATAACTAGAACGGAAAAGAGCGCCGAGGGAGTGATTCTCGGAAAGCCGTCCGAATAATACTTCCCTGCTGGACCGTATACGGCGAGAATCGACGCCAAAGCAATTGTTCTTGTGCAAAAATACGTGATTAGTACCTTAACTTAGTTTAGTCTGCCGGGTAGAGCACAGCTTCGTGTAGTCACATAAAACGGCATTGTAAGATTTCAATGCCAGGGTGGGACAAAGTTTTATCCATACGTGTGGTGGAACCACAAGTGCACCAACATGGGACAGTTCAGCAGATAAATCGAGAAAACTGGAGTAATCGCACCACTGCGACACCTCGCGCATTGAAAAGGTTAACCAGAAAAAAAGTTAATTCCGATGGAAACAAAACTTTGCTGTGAGACTTTTCGAAACCTGGTTCCCGGCTCGTCGACAGTCACATGGGCAATGTGCAATAAAGGTTGCCGTTTTAACTGCGAGTGACGAAGGATTTGCGGTAAGGATCGGGTGAAGGCGCCCAAGCATCTGCGGCATACAAAGAATACCGACTATATTTATTTAAGTGGGTTTTAGTCTGACACGATTATTTCGGTTTGGTGTTTCATCGTACACGGTTGGGTCGTCTGTTGTCGACGGTCTGATGCATTATCTACAATGATCTCAGCTCAGAGAGTTGAGAAGCGATCGTTATAGACACTTAATGTTTGTTTTTTTAATTGCCCTGCTTAATTTTGGTTGTTATATGTCAATGCATTAAAAACTTTTCCGTCCGAAAAATAAATTTATCAACTATCTATGCTCATTTTGCCATTCCTCTATGCATACAAAGATCCCACTCGTAAAACTCCTGTTACCACCTTTCCCCGTAAAACAGGCATCTTCGGCTGGTCGTGTGTTTGGGATCTTTCACCCGATCGTTGCCGATTTTGCGAATGGCCACAATATTGACACAAATACTAGGCCATTGTACTTCATCACCGGGTTGTAATTGACTGTGCCGCTGATATGCTGCCCTCTTTACTTTCCTCAGAAAGTAGTGCGCGAACTTGGAGTAAAATCCACCGGCTTTCATTAGCTGGAAACGGGTGGCTCATTTTAAGCCAACGATGCAATTTCAGCCCTCCTAGTTGGTCGGTCTTTTCCCGGTTTTATAGGATTAGAAATTTACGCCCGATGTTGCACAGTGATAAAAAATGACAAAGAATCTCTGGTTCGGATTCGCAAACCGATGCTTCTCGTCTGCCACTCCTCCTTCTGCAATTATAGTTCCCTTGTGATCAGAAGTTCCTGGTTATACCCACATGTAGAAACATTTGTCCCCCGAAAGGAGGCAAAAGACATTCTTCCCAACAGTATTTGGCTGTCAGGCTGCCTGTGAAACGCACGTGCACTTGCTTTTTTGTCCAGAGCACTTGCAGGCTGTGGACGAGCACTGCATTATCATGTCAGCTTTTTAATCTATTTAGAAATCAATCATGAGCTCGGAACAAATCAGTCGGAATAAGGCCTTATAGGCTCAGTCCGGAATTCGATATGGATATCTGAGTTAGACTCTATTGCTACTGAGGAATAACCGCGTAATATGCACATGCTGCCAACAGACTGTCCGTGTTATAAAAATACTGAACGATTTGCCATAAAGTTTCGATCGTCCTGCCCTAAGATGTCCACCGTGTGCTCAAATTAAAAGATGAAGCGGGCACTGGGAATTGTGCGTGACTTAGTTCATAATGAGGGAAGACTTACTTAGCATCTACCGCACTCTTTCCTCCTCCTACTTGTAACCGGTGTCAAGGCATAGTTGAGGGGATCGGAGGCGGGAGAGGGTGCAGTTGGCTGGCATAGCGACAACCTACACGCAGGTGTACCACCACATCCTGTGGTCCACAACAAGCAAACATTTGACCAAAATTTTAACCGACAACAGAAATGTACCAGAAAAGAGAGGGGTGACACAATTCACTAGGCAACCATGCACACGGCCCCTGTGCCCAAAGGGAGCACAAGTGCATCTACCGGCAGGGAACCAGGTGCCAAAGAACTGTCAGCGCAAACCAGCTGCAAGAGTCACGGTTTGCTGAATCATGACATAGCAGGCGCTCACAATCCTTGCACGATTTGCATGCTGACAGCGCGCGTACTAACTAAAAGTCCACACACACAGGTGTTTCGCTGTTCTTGTGTCACTGTGTGACGCAGCTGGGGTAAATCCTTCAGGACAAAGCCTTTTTTTAGCTTGCCCCGGGCGATTTACTCCAAGTTCGCGCATGAGCGTCCGAGAACGGGAAGCACGGACTGGACGGTGGGGGCCCACTGATGAGCTGGACCCCTCGTAGCTGCATCATAGAGCGGCACAAGTTCGGTGAAACAACCGCGTCAGTGATTTTAACTGGTGCCTATACTATCAGTTTGGTAAATCATTCAGTGTGTGTGTTGTGCCCCCTAAACGGGCCACGTGGTAGATGCGCTGGACCAACACGAGGGCTAAATCGGATCCTGGCAGGCGTTATCATGCGCAATAACAAATACCAACATTTAGGAAGTGCGCTGGCAGACACTGTTGTCGGCAGTCGTCGCACAAACTGGGACCACTGACACTCCCCCATTAATTTTTCGGTGAAAATCCTGATCAATTGCTGTGTGGACCAGGGGGTGCGGAGTGGAGCTCCAAGGTGCGGATCCGTCCAAGCCATCCACATGTGGCCTCCCTCATCTCCGGTCTTCTTGACTCTGACTTGACACCGGGTCCAGGTGGGGGGAGGAGGAGAGAGTGCGGTAGACGCGATGCAAGTCTGCCGGCATTATAAACCCCTGCGCAAGTCACCACCCCTGCTTCCAACCTGCTGTGGGGCACACGGTGGACATCGTCGGATATGACGGTCGAACTTTCGTGTAAAAGCGTGTGTGTGCTTGCTCATAAAATGGGACTCGCAGTAGATGTGCTGGACCAACACGAATCTAGGTCGGAGTCCTGCAGGCTTTACCGAGTGTGCGTACCCATAATAAATGCCAGCATTCGGGGTTCAGTGACAAGTCCAGTTTCCGGATCACGAAGCGCCGAGTAGGACCTGACACTGGTATTTGTGCATACGGGAACCTTGTTTAAGAATAATGCACAAGAAGCGATTTTCGTTTCAAAAACTTTCCGACTTCTGATTGTCAATCTTACGAAACTAAAGAAGTCGTGCATTGAACAAGCGCTAGAACGCCTTACAGGAGGGTATTTAATCACAGGAGCTCCCCACAGGTCATGAAACCGAGAGGAAATCGAATGTCAGGAAATCGCGAATGTTACCGAGGACACTATTTCCGCGGACTAAAGTCATCAGAAAATAAAAGGCCTTCCTACAGGTTCACTTATATCCAAATGTCCTGCACAAACCATGATGCAGAAATTAGAAGCTGTGGCATTAGCAGCTGCTGCTGCTGATGAAATGAACACATAGGTTATCGACTTCGTGGGAGTAAACATGGAGCAAACAGTACAGAGAAGCAGTTAAAGGATTAACATACCCAGAACTCGTCAGGGGTAAGTGCAGACACTTGTTTAAGTCAGACACCCCAATGGAAAGGCACTAAGGGAGAGGAGAGCTGCACATTTTTAATCTCCACCTTTATAGTATGGGCAAAAGAGAAATGAGAAGAAACAACATTTGAAGAGCAGTTGTTGCAAAGATAGCGCATAAAAGCAAATTGTAAGTGTAAAAGGAAGATTAAGACATTCGGAAAAGAAGATGGTCGTTGTTCAGGGGGCTAAATCGTATCCCGAAATAGAACAGAGCAAGCACTAAAACGCACTTATATCTGTCCCAGGCTCTCACAAACATAGTTCTGTTACCAGTTTGCCAACTCCACTCAAGACACGCCGCCTAACAAAGCATAAAGCATCTCCCCCCAGCTGGTCCCCAAGAACGAGGTATACTCTTGACTTTGTACGTCAGTACAGGAGATGCCAGGGGTTAAAATAAACAGGGAATTTTCCACAACATGACCGCCCAGATGCCAAAACCGGTTATCTAGTGGGCACTTTTACACCCTAACCTACGTCTGAGCTCGTTGCGAGACGGCGGAAAAATGTGAGATACCGATAACGAAAAAATCCAAAAACTAAATTACGCATCCAGCCTGTGTGTCTTAGAACAGGGTTGGCTGTTTCAGTGGAAAGAAAAGCGTCCACGAAATCCCGTGTATTATTTGTGATGCGGCCAACTGTAGTAAAGTCGGTAAAAGTCTCTCCACACGCATACATGAAGATAAGTTAGATGTGAAGTGGCGAGATCTACCATTTCAGATGACTATGCACACGGTAGTTCGACCGTCGTTACTCACGAGGTCCACCGTGTGCTCCACAGCAAAGTGAAGCAGACACGATGACTTGCTTGTGATTTATTTTACAGTGGTAGTTGGCTTGCGGCGCATCTAACACACTCTCTTCTCCCCACCTGGAATCGGTGTCCAAATATAGTCGAGAAGATTGGAGGCGGCTGGAGGGCGGAGGTTGTTGGCACGGTCGAGTCCGCACCTCAGCGCTCGACTCCACACCCCCTGGTCCACACAACAATGACCAGAACTTCAACGAACAACAGAAGGGTGGCTGGCACGGCCGAAGCCGCACCTGGGAGTGCCGTCACAGCTGGCTTGGACCCCACGGAGCCATTGTAGTCTGACTGGTCAGCCGCTGCACACAATAACACACAATTGGGCCGACTGCAAGGTCATGCACACACCGAGCTCCGGACACACATTTCCATGCGACTGTTGTCGCCCACGCAAAAAATTCCACAAACTACGGACGTAAATGCACTCAGATCATGCTCTTAGCAATAAACATATCAATTTGGATGTCACATGAAGTTTTCAAGAAAAATTGGATGTGGAGACAGCCAGTCCCACAGGGGTTACTAAATACATCAGACGCATATCGATCGGGGATTCAATTAATCAAAGAATACTTGGTTAGCAGCAGCTAAAAAATAAACCGTTTTTGTAAGATTTCCACATGCCTGAAAGAAGTTTAGGAATCATTTTCGAACTTTACATGACCGCGCGTTTCGTTTCCAGATGATTCAAACCGCTTCTAATTAGATCGTCTGCCATATCTGTTTTTTAATATCTGTGTATATTCATATACATAATACCAGAGAAAAGTTATTGTTCACGTAAAGTTAAACGGATCAAGATATACAACCGACTGCAAACTACTTGTACTTCCATTCAAAATTCTCGTCTGTACTAAGGGACGTTCACGGATGGAAAAATTTCAAGCCGTCATGGCTTGCAACAAATGGAGCATTTTGCTCTTGGATTACTCAGCATGATTCCGGCAAGCACTTGCGCGAGCAGTTGTGTGTTAGCTTCGAGGGAAAACTTTGTGATACGACCATATGACCACGGGTAATGAGAGTGCGCGAACACAAGCGTGCGATAAGCCGAAGTCAGAACGTCAGGATGCCGACATCAGTTTCATAACTGAGGTCATTTAGAATGAGGTGCCTCGTTTACAAAAAGGGTTTTTGACACGGCCGACTGCTAAGAAGGTCCATATAGAACACAAGAATGAATGTACGCACTTTTCAGATAAAATTTACGGGAACTGTGAACACTTATGCACATCCGAAAAGGAGTTCGTGAGTCAGTGTTCTTAACCGTCTGAAAGACTGCTTAATAAGCGTCTATGCATGTACTTTGAAATTTCTCGAAATCACAGGAATACCCAGGTTTGGGGATTTGGCCTTGCTTTTATCTTGTTATTTAAGCTTTAGCTTTATTGCTTCCTCCTGATATTAAAAACCCTTGTCTGGACCGATTTCTTCAGTCCGAAAACGGTCATACATTTGTTGTTCTCTATCACACCTCACTAGTTTTAATTACACTTATCTGACAGCCTAGTCTGCTGTTCCATGCGAAGCGTTGCATAGAAAAACATAAACTCCTCGCTGCCTGACTAAAATCTCCATGCTGAGTGGAATTCGGTTTTCAAAAACTGTTCCAATTCCCGAATAATTTTGAACCCAACTTGCCGTTACACCTGCATCCAGGATTTCCAAACTACAAGCCGTATATTTTCCGCGTACGGAAAACCAAACATTTCTCTACGGTATTAAGAGGAGACCATATATGGTTCATAAAATTTAGCAGTGGATTTGAGCCATGCTGTTAACTTTACAAGCCACAGTGGTAAGTGCAGAGACATGACGTTTTATGAACAGCCATTTCATTGACTTTAAGGATCCACAATTAGAAACTTTTTAAACCGAATTGTACCCTTCCTTCGAGTGTATAACTGGAAGAAGATGTACTTTTCTACCGAATAAGCATGGGAATGGATATTTTTATGCACGTGTTTATGAAATATAATTAAATTTATAAGGGCGTCGACAATCAATGAGAAAAATGCAGGCTAATTAGGTAGTCATTTTTTACAGAGTATTGTTCTTGCATGCAGCCGGAAAGAAGTTCCTTCGAAAGCCGGCATACTGATATAAATAAATTGTCATAGAATTATGCTGCATGATGATAAGTTTTACAACCCTATTTAATTAGTCATTTTCGAACGAAAACGCATTTTGGAATTTCGGTTGACATTTCATGAGTTAACCCACCTACTGTAGGTACCATACTTTTGCACGATAATGCCCCTGCTTGTCGCTCCAAAGATGTATGAATCTGATAACGCTTGCAACCGTAATCTTACTTTCTAGACAACAGCCAGACTCTCCGTATGTGGCCTCCAATCGACTATTTTATGCAATCAGCCCGAAGATCTTTTTGCATTTATCAAAGGGAATTGGTATAAAGCAATGATTACTCATTCAATGCAGTAAAAGCTTGATTTTGTGCTAGATAGTCACAGTGAACAAATACATTATAGACAACTTGCTACATCCATATCTGAGAAACATTCTGTCGTGTTGAGTGCAAATGAACAGTCCCCAAAGCATGGATTTTTCATTACTTTTACATTTTATTGCGCCCCTTATTCTTTATGCGCCCTTATATTTAACGCTTTTAAAGTAATTATAGTGTAGCCATTTTCAGAAATTCTAGTTTTCAGTGAATTTTTGCTATTTCTATAGTAACAACTACTAATTTACAAACCTAACTATGCCTCCATTTCAAAACGACCGCTTTTTGTTACTGTAAGAATGTGGGGAACGCAGCATCGCCGGAGTTTGCGCTATAGTGGTTTCCTTGTGAAACTCCTGACTTTTTATGAGTTATCACATTTTCAATAGCCGATGTAGTCTGTGGTTTCAACAGCTCTGTGTCCACAGACTTAAGAAATGTAAATAACAGTGGAAAGTATGTACATGGGTTCGACAATGCGCCATCCTTCGGTCTGTTCGTTTCATCGTTTTCTATCCCATAGCTTCAACATAGACATAAGTATACAGGGCTCACTTATTTTTCTTATAAAACGGCCTACTTAAATGACTCATTTGATCCGATTGCAAAGCACTCGGCGGGCTCGGTAGGCTTCGGATCCGCGGCAGCGGGGACAAGGCTTAAGTTCAGCCAGTCATCTGACTACTTCAGCTATGAGGCTCATCGGGAGTCGTGAGTTCAGTCATATCTGAGCCAAATTACCCGTCCAGCCTATTGCAACGAATGAATTCCACCAATTCTGATACAGTAAGCTGTCTGCCCAGCCAGGATTTTCTAAACAATAAATCCAAAATCTGTCAGATAAGAACTAGGTTGACCTAATAACAGGCCATTTGGTAAATTGTGAATAACTCACTTGACTAACTGATGTAAAGCTCAGCGTCTTCGATGGGATCCGAGCACACGACGGCTAGAACGAGTTTTGATTATAGCCAACGGTCTAACCACCCGAGCTACGTTGGGCCGGATGTCATTTAAGCATTCATATAGTAAACAATATAGTATCCAGTGAACAGCCTCATATCGGGCGAAATTTTCAGACACGATAGGCAGCGTACAGAAGAAACTCTCTCTTTTGCATTCCATGGATAAGGTGATTTCACTTGATTTATTACTTTGGAGGTCGTAGTAATTATGGCATTTCTTCGATCAAATGTTTACTGGCAAGTCATTAACTAAGAAAAAAAGGACAACTAGGTATACACAACCGTCCGTGTATGGATGAGCTACCCTCTCGAAAGAGTATTTTGCTAGCACATGCGTTGTCAGTAGGATAAATAGTCAGACAATCGTATACTACTGGCTGTTTGTTGGCGGTTTGTAAATAGTAAGCTCAAATATTCATATCAACTTTCCGACTGGGTCTGAAAACGTCTCGGAAATTAACCAATGCAAGGTGAAATTGTATTCCATATACCAGAGGGCACACGGGGAAGGATTGAGGACACACTGATGAGCCGAACCCCTTGCAGTTGCGTGAGGCAGTGTCACAAGATTGGCGAACCATGCGTGTCTTCTCTTTTAGCTAGTGCTTGTATTGTCAGTATGGTGAATAATTAGTCAATTTTATTTTGCAAATTTTATCGCCAACAGGGACCAATAGACTTCAACTTTCACTTGTACTATCAGTGAAAAATTATGGCTTCCAGTGTGTTTATTTCTGCCAATTAGATTTACGAAAACAGACGGGGTTTGAAGAGATTTCACGGTAGTAGTCTCTGAGCAAACTTTGTTATCTGCGGATGACGGTTTAAATCGCATTTGTTGGCCGGTGTGTATGCGAAATTTAAACGTGAAAGAAAATGGACTTAGCTGTCGAACATTTACAATCAACATGCTTTTGGTCAATTATGTAACCCTTACATGA
Organism: Spirometra erinaceieuropaei; assembly: GCA_902702965.1. Taxonomy (NCBI): domain Eukaryota; kingdom Metazoa; phylum Platyhelminthes; class Cestoda; order Diphyllobothriidea; family Diphyllobothriidae; genus Spirometra; species Spirometra erinaceieuropaei. Next base: position 29,418 of record CACRXP010001419.1, on the reverse strand, counting down.
CTTACACTGGTATTTCTTTTGCGGCAAATGGACCAGTCGTTACCCTGTCCTTTTAGAATCAATTTCGATGAAATTGCCTAATTGTAAATCTTATCTTCTCATTAAAATCACATTGTGTAGTAGCTCTAGGTTTAGGCTTTTGTGACAAAATAACGTGATTAATATGGTGTTTCAAAAATAAACTGCGTTGAAAGTGGCCCACAACGAGCGGTTTACCATTTATGTGAAAATAGGTTTATGCTTAGGAGAAATAATTGTCTACTGGCATTATTGATGGATAACGGGGCGGAAACTGATATAAATCTAACAACCGCAATCTATAAAGTGAAAGAGCTCTTGCTTTCCTGAAAATAATTGAGCCCTTTATACCCTTCTTTACAAGAGCTATGAAGACCGACAAATCGGTTTTAAAGTTCGTTAATGCGAATATTAATAATTTTATTGGTCGGATGCGGTTATCGCCAAGTAGTTGCATGCAAAAGAAAAGCTATTGGGAATGTACGGTTTTACTTTGAATGGTTGGGAAATAGTTGCGCTAACCCCTAACTCTAACCTATAAGCCTAACCCTAAACCCTAGTCTTAAGCCTAACCTTTAACCTCTTGCCATAACCCCTAACCATAGATTCTAACCCTTACCCTTAACCTTAACTCCAACGGTATTGTGTTCATCAGGTGGGGCTACCAAACCATAGTTTACCATTTTGTTTGCCTAAATAAATGCCTTCTCCCGGAACACAGGATAAGTTCACAATGGTTATAAGCAAAGGACATAGTCCGCATTCGAGGAAATATTGATTTTATCAGAGGAATATCCTCTTTTCCACAGTAAAATTACTTAGCAGTATGACACCTGCGAGGAAGACGTTCTTAACACAATGCGTTAAGTTATCAGATAAGACTCACGGCGTCCTGCTCATTTTCTTTACTAACTGTTTGATAGTTGGTCACCTGATCTAATGAAAGGACGAACCTTTCATATTGAGTCGCCATTGTTACTCTCCTTGCATTCATGGACACTTTTACACGGCACTCCCGCAGCCTGAGTATTCATACAATGACTTGACTTGGTTGTTTATTCATGGTAATTGGCAAGACCCCTCGAGGTGATAAAAGTCCACAGGCTCCCTGAGGCGAACTCGACAGTCGGACGAGATGAACGCCTCTCCATCCCGAAACCTGATCAATGAACGCACCTCTCCCACAATCGAACGATACAGTTTGGGGAATTTTTTGTCAAAAATCTATTCTGAGTAAAAATAAGGGCAAAGTCTCCGAAGTCATTTTTGAAATTTAATGAACCCACTGAAGAGTTAACTGGTTGACTGGAGACATGCTTTAGTAGAAGCCAACATTGTGTGAAATACGTATCTACTTGGGATTATGTCACATGCCACTTGATATTGCAGTCCACCTAAGTAATCGTTTTCTTCTGGAAGTATTGGGTCGTCGGGTATGAAATTCGTAGTGAAGCAAATGGGCAATTCTAGGGGCTTGCTATTTTACGTTTGTATTATACTTTGGCATTGTTTTGTTTTTGTTTGAAAGCGGCCACCCACATTTCCTCTTTCCAAATCATTCTATTCTTTAGGAAATATAAGACGTTATTTAATTATTGTGGTCTAAAGATAGAAAAGTCCAAAGTTCGCAAATTATAAGACATAATACTAGATTTGTTTGCGGAGTTTCTTTCTGGTAACTGTGGCCTCACGAATCAAAGGCGGATAGTGAAGAACTGAAAGTCGCCTTCGAGTCAGGAAGTCTCAAAATGCGCATGATTTACCGTTGATATTTGGGGTTTGCAATCAAGCAAGATTAATTCAGCTGAATAAAGTCGTTAGAGAAAAAATGCGGAATATGTGGGCTACACATAAACTACGACGCTTGAAAACTTGCGTGTTATCACTTTCTCCTCACAAAAATGATTAATTTTTAAATCGGAATATAACACAAGATGTGAAATGGATTCCCAATAATAACCGTAAACGTTCGGCACAGTGATTGGACAAGAACAAGCCACCAAAATGCAACCAAGGACACAATATTAATTAAAAGAAGTTGATGGGGAGAGTTCAGTGCTCTGGCGAAAGGGTGATCCAGTATAATTTCATGAGGCCTGATTTAGCAATCGAGGCAGACGTATGCTGCAACCGGTTATAACAAATGGCCCAAAAACTTGTAGAAAAAACAGCTGGCCAACCGATCTACTGCCCGATAACGCCAGACTACACACCACGCAAATGACAGTAGAAAAACTACAGGAGTTGAAGTTGGAAGTTCTCCATCATCCACCATACTCATCAGATTCTCTCCCCACTGACCACACTTCTTCCGGAATTTGCAAACTTGTTTTTTTAAGAAAACAATTTAATACCGATAGTGCTGTAAAACAGGTCTTCCAAGGTTTCCTTGATTTTCGATTATCGAGCATTTACACAACCGCACGTAACAAGCTTTCGCTGAAATGGCAAAAATATACCGATAATATGGGCGCGTATACTGATTAATAAAACTATTCCCTGGTATTTATGAAACATTAGCAAACTATGACTTTTTCCACAAATTCCATACATGATGACCCAATATATTAACAAATTTAGATGAGTTTTCACAATTTTCAGCTCCTGCTCATATCCGCCCTGTACGTTCGTGCCATCTGGCAAGTATCTCCCAACGTAGACCTACAGAGAAAACCAAATAGGAGTACATTTCGGCGGTCAGTAGACCATCTTCTTCTTCTTCTTCTTCTTCTTCTTCTTCTTCTTCATGAGAGCACTGCAAATTATATCCGGCTGCTCTTTAAACATTTCCTCTCTTCATTTTATTATTTTTCTGTGCAGTGACATTTGCCTCTGGGAAGAGCAAAAACATTCCACCGACCCCTCGACCGCCCTGTTCAGCAACTCAGCGCATTTTCCCCTACGCAGTGGAAAATAAGTGCTTCAAAGGGTCGCCGTGACTTGAGCCAACGCCGCCCACTGCCAGACAACGTCGCAATTTTGTGCCGCGCTGCAGAAGTACAAAGAGGGGTTGGCGCGCCGAAGCGTGCGACGGGTCGTCGAGCTGGAGCAGAAGCGACAATGCCGATCAACAAACAGTATCCTCACTTCAATAACCAAAGCGCCGTTGCGTCTCTACCCCATAGACGGCGTGATGAATCCGACCGCTGGAAGGCAGAAAAAAGGTCTGTGAATCGTTGTCCCTCCCTGCGCCGTTAACTTGTCAGTCGCGTGGGAAAGAGCGTCCCTCTCCAGCGAGTGGTGGCGGTCCATTTTAGGATCTTTGGGGCCGGATTACTTAAAAAGCTCTTCTTCCCAACTGTCTTCTCAGAGAATCTCAGCAGAGGGAGTGTGGGATTGGTCTGCTGGTTACCGTAGGTGGGCTAACTCATGAAATGTCAACCGAAATTTCGAAATGCGTTCTCGTTTCGAAAAGAGTAATTAAGTAAAGTTGTAAAAATAATCCTCATACAGCAGAATTCTATGATAATTCAGTTACCTCGGAATACTAGCTTTCGAAGGAACTTCTCTCCGGCTGCATGGAAGAATAATACTCTGCAAAAATGGCTGTTTAAGTAGCGTGCATTTTTCCTTTTTGATTTTCGAGGCCTTCACATATTCACTTATATTTCATAAAAAACATGCATAAAAATACTCAAACTCTTGCTCTTTCGGTAGTAAATTACGTTTTCTTCCAATTTTACAGTCGAAAGAAGAGTATAATTCGGTGTAAAAAGTTTTCAGTTGTGGAATTTTCAAAGACCGTGAAGTGGCTGTTCATAAAACGTCATGTTTCTGCATTTACCAATGTGGCTTGCAAAGTTATCAATATCGCTCAATTCCACTGCAAAATTTTATGAACGCTATATGGTCTCCTCTTAATGCCGTAGAGAAATGTATGATCTTCCATGTGCGGAAAATGTACGGCTTGTAGTTTGGAGATCCTGAATACAAGTGCAACAGCAGGTCGGATTTAAATTGTTCGGGAATTCGAATAGTTTTTGAAAATCGAACTATACTCTTCATTCGATTATTAAATGGGGAAAGACGTAATTTTCTACCGAACCAGCGAACGAATGAATATTTTTATACATGTTTTTCATGAAATATCATTGAGTTTTTAAGGGCATCGAAGATAAATGATCAAAATGCATGCTGCTTAAGTAGTAATTTTTACGGAGTAAGGTTTTTAGATGCAAACGAAAAGAAGTTCTTTCGAAAGGCGGTATCCTGAGGTAACTGAATTAACATAGCATTGTGCTGCACAGTGATAACTTATACAGCCCTACTTTATTACTTTTTTCGAAACAAAAACGTATTTTGGAATTTCGCCTGCCGTATATTCCACTGCCCATTCAGAATATTGCGCGAGTCTGGCCGCCGTTAATATTTTGTAAACTAACTAGAACATTCATGAGTTTCCGGGTGCAAACTTGTGACAGTAGTTAATGTCTATCCACGCGACCAGAGTAGAGCTTGCCCAACAAACAGGAGGGACCGCAGTCTGAGCTAACAAATAGGAAATATGGCTTTTAGGAACACTTCTTCGCATGCCTGACCTAAACATTGTTTAGGAATCTAGTACGGAGGGCTTCCATTGCGTTAGTCACTGGTAAGAGTTAGGAGAAATATTTTAGAAATCGGCAGGGAGTTAAGGCGCTTTTCTAACGTGAATTCAAGCGTTTGCGTGTCCACACGCGAGAAAAGGGCCGCAGTGACTGGCCAGACGAGAATGCTCAGTGAGAATAACATCGTATGCTCGCCTGTAAATGAGACGGATCGATGGCCGCGGGAGTTGTGCGGCCAAAGGACTTGTCCAGTTGAAACTGCCAAAAGGTAAACGGTCGATATGAGTAACTGACACAGGTAAGAACAAAAACACTGCAATATATCGGTTTTTTTTCTGAAAACAACGCTCACTTGTTGGACAGTAGCTGCTGCTTAATAGACACAGACACGGTTTAAAGAAAAAAATGCATTGTCTTCAGGGAAACAAAAAATAAGGAGAATATCACTGAAGACTGCGGTCATATTCTGGTGGAATGCAAGATGTTTTGAAGAAGCATAGACCTCGTTGGAGGATTAATGCGGTTTCAAGACGTATTCTACTCACAGTTATCAAGTGGCTTTGCAGCCGCCAAATCGGTTTCTATACCCATGTTAGCCCTTAGGGCATTGCGGGAGACATATTTGTCCACCAAAATACATATGCACAAATGAGCGACTAGAAATGTTGCCTGAGCTATGGATATTATGTAATAAGCTCTAATACCACTGCTGCTTCCTGTTATGGTTATTAATTCTGCCAAACATCCTGTTTTGCAGTTCTTCCTGCAAAAGCGCGTGTTAACGTGAAGTAAGCGGGTCGTGATTTTAGCAGTTCTTTACTATCCCAACTCAAAGCCGGATGTTGTAATAACATAGGTCATTGGCTGTGCAAACAATCTGATAAAAATGCTTCCATTTGCTCCAGCTGTATGAGAAGATCCCATTCCATGTGCTATAATTAAGCAAAACAAGTTGCTCTACTGTACCCCGCAAGTTTACGCGTCCCTCCAAGAAACAATACCTCACAACCCTTGAAACCTTTACGTCAAAAGTCGATTTCTAAAACAATGTACGACGGGGGTCAAGCAAATAGAGCCTATTGTCCCTGCCAAACTGTTCAAATACTCCGATCGAAGAATAGCACCATGTTTGAAAACAAACATTTAAATGGGTGAAGGCAAAAGTGGAAATGATCTGGAGCGGCTTGAAAACCTTTCATGAACCTTGCATGGGACAAAATGACATTTTAAAAAGTATTCATTGTCGTGCAACGACAAAATTTTCTGTTATTTGACATAGACATAAGATCAGTTCACCGTAATCCCGACTCAGACATTAGCAAAAAAAGTCGATACGTATTCCGCCAAATATCTGCTACCGCATAATGCATTTAAGAGAGGCTATGCTCTTCATTGGCGCTACCAGCATTCGTATTATTGATTCTAGTAGGCAGCCCATTTTTTTAAAATGAAGGTTTACATTGTATCTGGCATTAGATTACGAAGACTAAATAATACCGGTTGGGATAAGGGTTTGGTTTACGCTCGAGGTCACTTAATTCGGGGAACAAATGTGCTGAGGAAAAGAGCCGATCATCCAGGAAATTTGTGGTATCACAAATTCTGATCCTCTTTACTGTGACCAGTTAAAAGGTGACACTATTTTTACCATTTAATCATTATAATAGAAGTGAATTTAGCGCCCATTTGGTGGTATTGTTAAAAAGGCTGTGCGTATGCTGGTTGGGCTCGAGAGAGAGAGAGCCCGTTAGGCACAACGGAACAAGTGAGTTCCGTAAGAACGATCGGTGAACGCCCCCAAACAAAGTCCTTGACTGTCTGTTTACATGAGATACTTAAACGTTAACATCCTCCCAGGCCTCAAGGTCTCCAGCATCAGAAGATGTGAAGTAAAAGGCGATTTCACAATTCCTTTTCTGACTTTTGAGCATCCCGCTGTCATCCTGGCGGAGTTTGTTCCTTCGCACTATCCCATCACCAGCTGACGGTGAAAATGGTTTTTTGGCTATCCGGTGTGTCAGACTCGTGCTACACTTTTAATTAGTTTCGTAAGCAGCAATACCAGTGAAGCACCAAATTTTCTACATCTTGTAGCACGTTGCCCGTCTGGTTATCTTATAATGCTCAGCTCAGTCCACGCAGTCCGCCCAGTTAGGTATGCATGTTTGTGTGGAGTGGCGGACTGATGGGCTGGGATTCAGGCCGCAACGACTCCCTTAACGTGACCTCTAGCACTCTCACGCATGTGAGACGTGTGTATTTATGTGGGTGGTGCCCCTCAGTCGATGATTGACTAATTACCCCGCCTTTGAAGGGTGATGGCCTAGGCTAAATTCAGATCTGCGTCTCATCCCTGTAGGCCTTAAGGGCTGTGCGCGTATGCTATGCCACGCCTCAGCAAACCATGGCACTCTCAGTCTGTTGTGCACCGGCAGTTCTCTGACACCTGATTTGCTGCGGGTTGATTCATTTACGCTCCCGCTGGGTATACAGGTAGTGTGCATGGTTGCCCATTAACTTGTGTCATCCTCCCCTCTGACCAATTTTTGTTGAGGGTCAAATTCCTGGTGAAGTGTTTGTTGTGGACCAGGGGATGTGGTGGTAGGCCAAGGTGCGAGCCCGGCCGCGCCAGACACCTGTGCCAACTTTCATCTCCTGTCGTCTTGACTGTGTCTTGACACGGAGTCCAGGTGCAAGGAGATGGGAGTGCGATAGATGCTGTGCAAGTCCATTTTCACTATGAACTAATTCACGTACGAGTCATCGTGTCCGTGCTCAAGTTTCTGTGGAGTACACGGTGGACATTGTCGACAACGATGGTCGAACTGTCACATGACGCGATACATTGGGTTAAGATTGGATGTTTCCACACTAGACCACGACAGACAGTATGGCGAGCTCATCGAAAGAACCGAACTCTGCTTTGGAAAGGCGTTTCTGGCTGGTCCAGAGAATTTCGAGCAATTCCTTCGCCCTTATGAGTGCAAATCTTCATTTCAGAAGAAGAAGATGTGACCGGTAGAATGAGAACTTTAATGACCTGACGTTTCGGGTCCTCACCCAAACCGACCATACGAGACAGTCGCAGAAAAGGGGTAGTGGAGGCACAAGCAACGCAGAATTTATAGAACGCAGCTGTTCGGCAACCACATGCACAAAATTACTGACTACATTCGCGTTCACCGCTGGGGGTCGAATTTGATGTGATGATTGCATGTCGATCCGTACCCGCGTCGTTAATTGCTGCCGATTACTAGGCGATTTGGCCAACTGTCACCGGAACTGATGATCATCCTCGCCCTCCCCGCGTGGGGCTTCTACGCCAGATCCGATAAACGACTCAAGACACTTCTAAGAAATGAGACCGGAAAATCCGCTGCTAGGGCGGGAAACCGCTTGAGCCTTTAGCTGCATAAGACATGTTTCGTCGGTCGGCAGTCAGTTAACAATCATAGTGTCCCCAATCATTAGTGTGCTACGACTTTGTTTGGGCAAAATATTTAGTCATGTAAAGGAGGGCACGGATTCCGATAGCCGCAATGACAACTAATCAAACTGCCGTGCCGTCGTCACGCTAAGAATCAACCACAATAATGAAATCTGAGCAACTAACGGTTCTGGTTTGGAGTTAAATGAAATTATCGCAATCATCATCGCTGTTACAGTAGATGGGCTAACTCAAGAAATGTCAACCGAAATTCCGAAATGCGTTTTTGTTTCAAAAAGATTAATGAAGTGAGGTTATAAAACTAGTCCGTGTGCAACATAATTCTCTAATATTTCAGTTACCTTAGGATTCCGGGTTTCGAAATATTTTATTTTTGGCCGCATGCAAAAACTACACCCTGTAAAAATGATTACTTGTGAAGCATGAATTTTTCTCATTGATTTTCGATTTAAATTATATTTCATTGGAAAAATGCATGAAAATATTCATTCTCTTTCTCATACGGTAGATAATTACGTCTTTTTCTGACTTTATACTCGAAGGAGGGACATAATACAGTTGGTAAAAAGTTCATAATAGTGGACTTTCAAAAAGCTTGAAAGTGGAGTTCATAAATCGTCATGTCTCTGCATTTACCAATGTGGCTTGTAAAGCTACCAGTCTGAATTAAATCCACTGCTTAATTTTATGACACCTATACAGTCCCTATGTACTACCATAGAGAAATGTATGCTTTTCCTTGCGAGGAAAATATACAGCTTGTAGTTTAGAAACCCTGAATCCAAATGTAACGGTAGAGCGGTTTCAAAAGTATTCAGGAATTGAAAAGTTTTTAAAAACCGAATCATACCCTTCCTTCGAGTATAAATCTGGAAGGAGACGTAATTTTCTACCGAATTAGCCAAAGAATGAATATTCTATGCATGGTTTCCATGAAATACAATTGGACTTTTAGGGGCATCGAAAATCAGTGAGAAAAATTCACGCTACATAAGTAGCTATCTTTTACAGTGTGTAGTTTCTGCGTGCGTCCAAAAAGAAATTATTTCGAAACCCGTTATCCTGAGATAACTGAAATACTATAGAATTATGTTGCAGACTGACTAGTTTTGTAACCTTACTTAATTAGTCTTTTCGAAACGAAACACATTTCGGAATTTCAGATGACCTTTCATGAGTTAGCCCACCTACTGTACATGTTCGATTGTTCGCACTTTGAATGACATTAACTCCCTGATCGCGGCTCATTCGATGGGACCCGGCCACACCTTCAAGTTCAACGGGGATGGAATTCTCGCAAGAGGTAACAATCACGTGAGTCGCGCGCTGCCCAAGTCATAGTCCTCCGGCCCGAATTCAATAAACAAACGTAATGACCTCCTCCTTTAATATTGTGTGCTGCGGCTTTGCCTGAACAAAATAGGTAGCCACGCGGGTGGACGGGATGGGCGACGAACAGTTCCGGTGACAGTAAGCCACACTCCCGAGCAATCATCACCTAAAGAATCAACAACAGTGATGAAGTCACGGTCACTAAGGACTCGGCTACGGACCGACATGCAATCATCGCATCAAATGAGACCCTCCCGCGATGAACGCGGATACCGCTAATTATCCTGTGCATGTGTTTGCCGAACACCTGCGTCCTTGTGCTTCCATCACTCCGTTTCTGCGACTGTCTCTGACGAGGGGTTTGAGTGAGAATCCGCGACGTCGAATCGCCAAAGTTCTTATTCCAGAAAAACGCCTATTCGCTTCTATCGATGGACCTTCATTTTCCACAAAACCTAAGAACTGTATGACAACAGTTGTTTGGCCAGATTAGTGAGCGGATTTTGGTTCTGCAGCCCTGCTTGATTGAGTCCACATGGTTAGCTAAACTAAAACCATTTTAAATTAACATATCTACCATGATCACTCACTGGATTAGGAGGGGAAAGAGAGCACAAGCAGAACTTAAAGCAAGCACAGGGAAGCGAGTGAAGACGGCGTGTACACACTCCCCCTCCCCTCGACACAGCCACTTGCTGGATTAAGGGAATATGAGAGGTACAATCACAACTGGAAGGCCGCTGAGGGTACCGCGTGGTAATTCGCAGTGCATGGTCACCGCAGTGGAACCGACGGATTTCGGCACTGTCAGAACAATTCCATTAACGAATATACTTGGCTACTCGCTGGATTCGGATATTGAAGAGGGCGCAAACAGGGCTCGAACCACGCGGAGGGAAGCGCGTGTGAGCTGATAACTGAAGTAACCGAGGCTGACGTATAAGCACTCCTCCCCCGGGGCACAGTCATTCGCTGGATTAAAATGGTAAGGAAGGCACAAATGCATGACATTTGCAAAGTCCACGTATTTGCATTTATCAAGTTTTTTAAGAAAGCTAACCATATCAGATCATCCAAGTGAGGCTGCAGGACCAAACCGCGCCGAATAGTGCTCATAATAACTCTGCTCTTTGTGCCCACTGACCTCATCGATTTTCAGATAGAAAATTATTCTTGGTGCAGATCTTAAACGGCATTTGAACGATGACCCTCTAAAAAATCAAAAGACTCGTATTCGCGGGACGGTTCCTAAAATGAGACGTGAATACTTAAAGTACATGGGCACATTGGAATAAGACTCTTCTAGCCTACTTAGTAATATATCTCAAATAGCTCCGAATGTGCAGGATAACGGGAGCATTGGCCGAAACATTTAAATGCACTTTTGACTCAAAAGAATTAACAAACTCGAACTGTAGCGTTCCTTTTCATGCAATATAATCCCATGGAAATTCAAACACGTCCGGATACTAGTTTTTGAGTGCGCTTTCACTTTCCGGCTGGTTGAAAAGTTCACGCTCTCTAAAACTGACTAAGTTAGTTATGTGATTGTCGTTCATATATTTTGACGCCCTCATAACTACAGACATAGTTAACAGAAGGCCTGCCCAAAGTATCCCTTTTTTTGTAAAGTTTTTTAGGAATTTGCATCCCATCCAAATGTTATATCCTCTGAAAACTGTTTTTTTTTTCAGTTTAAAAGGCTTGTATGCATGAGATTTTCTAACCTGCGAAATGTCATTTTTAAATTGCATCTTACCTGCCCATCTGTTAATGCGGCTTATGAAGTGTACAACATAGTCCACATACAATGCAGAAACGCTACGAGAAACAAGTGGCATTTTCTTAATGCTATTGAGGAAAGTACAACTCTTCTTATCACGAAAAGCTTGTAGGTTTGAAATCATTGACGCAAATTCAACAGCGGATCGGGCTCCAGACTATTCGGGAGTTCGGAGTATTCATAGAACTGGAAAAATCCTTTCCCTCATAGACTCCTCTCAAATAAAAATGGAGAAATTTCCTAAAACGCGTGTACTGTAAAGGAGATTTTTGTCGGAACTTTCTGCAAAATATGTTTGAGCTTAAAAGAGCGTCGCAAATATATGAACAAAAATCGTATTTTTGAAGCAGGTATTTTCTACAGAGTGTGGTTTTCGGGGAGTGGCCGGAGTAAAGCGTGGTCGGATCGGCTTTCGTAGTCTTAACTGCAGTAGACAAGCTGCAGCCTCATCCCAACCCCTTACCTCAATCCCGAACCACAACCCCTAACCTTGACCCTTAAAACCAATCCCTTACCCTTACCCCTAGCAGGTACGGTTAAGAAATAGGACTATGCCAAAAGCGCATTAAAAGACCGACCTCCTGGTGTGACTGAAATATCCTGGGATTAAGCTGTACGAATATCAATGTTAAAACTTCAGCTAAGTATTCATTTCTAGTCTAAATGCAGAATCTGAAACAACCTTTGATTTACCGGGACGTTATTATCTTACATTAAGTCTATCCTCAAAGGCAACAATATCACTGTGAAAGAAAGCTCAGCTATTGCGTAAGAGTAAACGTTGAGGTTGGGAATTTATAAGGGAGGTAAGAATTCCTCAGAAAAACTGAACCCTTGCTATCAGAGGTCTGTACAAAGTGTGGTTGTGTGCGTGAAAGGGGAACAGAGGGGGAACATTCATTTTGAGATTAGCGAACTATACTTCGAGAGCTATAATCCTACAACATTCGAACGGATAACGCAATTTACCGTTTTCTTCGTCCATATATGAGTATTGTTCTGTCTTGAGAAAACAGTATTGAGAAAAAAGAAGGTGGCCCATTTTTCGAAATTATCCAAATTATCTTGTAGGTAACATCATGCGACACGCATGCTGTCATGAGCTGAACCTGTATTTCTGTCTTCTGACAACTATGTTTATTCAAAGTAGTTTTAATATAGATTTGGACCACACCGTTTGAGAATACAACCCCATAAATCACTGACTGCTCTTCGATTACAATAGATGTTTTGAAATTGATGAGACCAGATCGAACCAATAAATGCTTCTGAAATACAAAGACGGTTACTCTAGAATGACTGATTAATAAGAACGTAAAATACCATCATTTGACTTTTTCATTGCGAAACCGTAGATGGCAATGGAGAAGGTTGTTGAGTGTGTGTTTTTACGCATCCGTTTCTTCGATTTCTTTAATGAAGCGCCAGAATTATGTAAACTAAACTAAACGATGTATTTTGAGGCAAGAACACCTTTCCGCTTTCCCCTATCCAATGTACGCTTTTTGGTTTTAAAGGATTTTAAGTGTGTCTGGATCAAGTATTTAGACATCCTTTATCTTTAATCTTGTTAAACTGTTAAAAACTCGTCCAAAACATTCGAAGAGAAAAAATTAGATTTTGTTTTGAGTATTACACATCTTGTTTTGGTTACCTGAAGTTGTTGCAAGTGCGCTTTCCCTTCACAGAAAGTCATAGGGCGAAAGTCAACTAACGTTTAAAAATAAACCGCGACAAGCCCTCACAGCACTCAAACTGCTCTACTGAACGAAGCAAAAGTACGCAGCCTTAAAATATAAACCTCAGAACAAATCGAATTCTTCAAAGTGAATATAAACGTCAAATTATCGATTAAAATCTTTCACAGAGAAATGACGACACTTCACGAATGTGCAATAACCGAAGAGAAATTATGCAACGGTTAGTTGGTCGAAACGTATTGCATACAAAGCCATAGTGGACTGGAATGACCGCTTCTGTCCTTGTAGATGATGTCAACCAATTGCACTCAAAATCACTCCGTGCCGATTCCGATAATATCATGTGACAGAGAAAAGCGTCTTGTATGTTTGTTTACTCAGTCAGAACAAATCAGTAAGTGAGATACCCGTTTGAATGTATTTTCTTGATTGCGGCTGATAGAAAGTAAGCCTGCAGCCAGCTGTTGAGGCTCTAACCCATTACGTCAACCTCATTCGGTTTTAAATATCTGGCAAGGGCTGTGACGATTGGTGAAGTCAAACGAGCGAGCGCTGGGTCGTCCAGTTTTCATTGCTTTGTTGGTATTAATTCTGGACTCCTGGTCGCTCCTAATAGTACAATGACCTGCGAGGACATTAACTTGATACTCTGATGCAAAACAGGTAGTCCTCATTTATTCTTAAAAATGGGACTTCTCTGGGTAAATGACAAGCTCCCGCAAGGTGTAACAGCATCTTTATTCCGAGCAACGAAATCTTTCGCGTAGATTCAGGAAACCATTATACAAAGGTTGCTATGTGACATGTTTCCATATCTTGTAATGATGCGTCCCTTTTAGAAGCGGGTTTTATTTAGAGGGTATCCTTCAAGGATGTCTGTATTAGTAGCTTAAGCATCTTACGAATACACAAAGTTCCTACTCCCCGGGTTCTTTGCTTGTAGGGCAGTTTGTCTCCCATGGAGTGCGTCGTAATGGTACGCTCTCGATCTGCGATAGAACAGGATTAATAAAAAAGACGGCATGGACAGCCACATGTTCGTACCTGATCAGTAATAGACCGCAGCAGACAGGGAAACGACAAGAAATATCATCCTGGCAAGAAGACTCAATCGAAGGAACAGGTTATGAGATAAAGTGGGCGTAAATATTTTTTTTAATTGAGCGCCCACCCACCCACACTCGATCAGGCATCTCCCAAGACCCATCCTCAATGCATGAGTGAATTAATTCAAATTGGATTGAGGGCGACGGGCACAGGTAGGTCCTCTGGGAAATATGCGTTTCCAAGTATTTTTCAAAACAACATATTTTCAAACTGAAATCCATGCTCCACAGCCCAACTTCCAGTTTCTCCTCCTTCAGTTGATGCCATCGTTTGATGATAATTCCCTATGGCCAGCCAGTTCACTAACCAGCTCCTTTAACGCTGGACGCCTGCTCTATTCCGACCACCTACGAGCAAAATCTACTCATTCGATCCTATGTGAGTTTTGCATATCCTTACTTCAAATTCTGCCTGCTTGCGTGAAGGTTAATGTGAGAAAAGAGGGTCTTCGCGATCTACATTGGCCTGACGCATCTCCCGATCAGCTACGGACGGAAGCAGGTTCAGTGAGCAAGTCGAGTTTTTGAATGTATTCTCTAATTTGCGAAGGGTGTTAGGGAAGGGGGGTTTGGCTACAAATTGTGTGAGTAGGACTCTCTCAGTGTTTTTAAGAAGCAGGAGCCAGGTTACAAATTTAAGGAGCAAGTTTCAGAATGCAGCACACGTTAATAAAGTGAAACACGTGCGGATTTATCTAGCATGTTTAAAAGTCTGTGTGTAGTTTGATGAAACAGGGCATGGACGGCAAGGCAGGAGAATCTCATGTGCAACAGGTTGACACTCACTTAGTGCGATTCTGACCAGACGATTGTCCGTCCACCGGGGGAGTGTGGGTTGGTCAAGTCAGGAAGGGTGGTGCGGGGGGGGAAGGGTGGAGGGTCGACAAAAAAGGGGCCTGAGTCTTGCTAACACCACACGGTAGTTTAATCGTCCTTGCCGACGCTACCCACCGTGTGCTCCGCAGCAGGGCGAGAGCAGTGAGGGTGACGTGCGTATGATTAGTTTAAAGTGAAAGTAGACTTGCGCAGCATCTACGACAGCCCTTCTCCTCCTCTACCTGGATACGGTGTGCAGACACACTCAGAGGGACCGGAGGCGGGAGAGGTTGCAGGTGGCTGGCACGGGGAAAATCCACACTTAGGCGTACCATCACGCCACCTGGTCCACAACAAACACTGATTTGGACTTTATACACCAAGAAAAGAGGGTGGAAGCGACAGGTCCTATTTAATGCTACGCGAGCACACAACTGAGCTTGCCACCACATCCCAAATGTGAGCGTGCATTCCCGATAACGTATGTCGGACTCTGACCCAGTCCTCGTGTTAGGTTCAGAGCATTTAATGTGTAGTCCTTCTAAGGCGCACAGTCAAAATCACAGCACAATGCTGGACCAATCCAAACCTTTCATTAAGTTATCGAAATACAAATTTCCCTAACAAGGATTTAAAAGCGACACATTAACTTTTAGCATAAGGAGGGACGGGCGGTTTTGTCGGTTGTTGGCACTTGGGAGTCACAAGATTTTCTAAAGAGCCTAACTTAAACTTTAATTAAATCTACTGCCACTCGTTATGTGTCAAAAAATATGTGCCTTCAAAAAAACAAGCCGTTAATGAAAAAGTCCGATTTGTCATTCTGAAAACGACGACGACGACGCCCACCAGGCGGAACGCTCTTACTTCATCCTCACCATCGTCTCAAATAGGACTTCTAATAACCTCCTTGTAGTCCACTCCTTCGCATGGCATGTAGGCGTAGAATTAAAGTTATAAGGCAATTCTTTAAGTACAAAATGTACACTGATGCGGAAGAGGGAAGCGTATAGGAGACTTCGTGACGCTTTGCTGAACTGCTGGAAATTTCTTTATCAGTTCATAAATCTCCTTGCTGAGCAAGCGCCCATTCCTGAGTGAAGCCCATTGCTGGTATGAAAATTGATTTGTGGGTATTGGAGGCATGCACGCGGACTTCCGGTGGGAGTCAGAACCTAACACTTTATGGCAAAGGAACATGAAAATAGGCAAATCATGAGAACGAGGTTCTGCAACAGCAGTGAATAGGAGCGAGACAAATATAACTCCCCGAATATCGCGGCAAGCTTAAAGCACAGACGGTGACGCTGGTTGTATAACAGGCCTATTACATTCTTGGGGCTCTTCTATGCCTGTTGGTGTCCTGATATGGGCGGAACAGCCTCCCGGTCACGGCTGCATTGCCTCTTACCTTCAGATGAAAATATCCCACCCCCAACTCAGGCAGGTATTATCTCACTTGAAGGGCATTCACAAACTTGCCATTCTGCATACGCTCTCAGGAATGCATTCCGATCTTTCCTGTCCTCAAAAAGCTGTCTCTCGCCAACTTGTGTAAACTCTTTTTAAATCACGTGGAAGTGGTGTTTATTGATAAAATCTGATTACCAAAGCAAATACTGCATTGCGGTCTGTTTTGCGGCCATTGTTCAGACCACTTGAATGCGGTCAGATGATGCCAAGAAAACCAATGAATGAGGGCTACTATCAGCGAGGAGAATGATAACAATTAGTCCGTCAAACATTCAGAAAGACTAAGGAGTTGGGTCACATTTAATTAGTTGCTGATCCGAATGATTCACTAATTGTGTCACGGTCTTGCCCTCCCTTCGGGTTCGTGTCTCTGGTGGCCAGAGTCTTCGGCCGAGGTAGGGCTGACAGATGAAGAGGAGTAGGTCAGAAACAGTCGACTGATCGTCCCTGACCTTTGCCGGAAATACGTTACGATGGAATGTGTTTAGCGTTCCTCAAGTTCTTCAAGTGGCGGCAAAGCAGACAAGGCCTGTTCACCAACGTTTGGGCGACAATGCCTTTTGCAATGATGGAAATCCCTAAAGTAAACATCCCCTTTTGTCAATCAGTATTTTCTCTTCTTCTGCAAACCCTGTGGTAGATTCACAATGCGCCATTAACTGACACTAGCCTTGAGTTCGGGCGAACGCCATCTTAGATGCTTTTCATATTTTCCCCTTTTAGTTTCCCATCCTCATAGGGGCACTACCACTCAAGCTAGTTATTGTTAAAAGAAACCAGCTTCTAATCAATGACAGTTAATGGTACTCAGATGAATCTAATGGAGTCTCCACCCTTCATCCCGCCCTCACGGTATGCAGGATGCCTAATGTCTGACAAACTATGGAATGGACGCTTCACTGAACCAATTACATAAGAGACCATGCTCCGTGAACTAGTAAGTTTGCGACGAAATCGGAAATAGTCCCAGGCAGGGGCTAATGTAGGAATGATAGTCAACGAATAAAGGTCAGTTTTGTCAGGTACATTGTTGCTTGTCGTTGTGAAAGCCCATTATTGCCTAGAAAACAGTTTTTATTACTGGAATACTTGTAAATCGCATCAATTTTACCATTGCCCTCCACCCAAATCTGCCTTCTAACTCGTTTTATCGTCCCAAAAACTTTGATGCGCTTTAAAATGCAAGCGTACTAACAAGTCTTTACTCGCAACAGTACACACCATTCTTCACCACCACCAGCGGCGAAGTAACGAATAACTGTGTTGATGTTGGTCATCTATGAACTCCATAACAGTAAGAAATGCTATGAGTAGATGGTAGCATGGCAAGAAGGAAATACTCCGTTTATAAATGTTCAAGAAGTAGTTCGAGGATATTCCTCACTGCGCCACTCTTCAAAGGGTGAATAATCAAGAATCTTTTCTTTCCAACTTTCCACGCCGACGTACCCTTTGACTTCTAAGCCCTTCTTAATTTTATGAAAAGTCCGTTTACATGCATCCCACATCTCGAAGTGTTTGCTGCCCTGCATGTTTTTCTGATAAAATTGCAGCTTTATGCAATGCGGTTGAGTCTGGATCGATGAGAACTTGAAGGACAAGACGATTAGTCAAGATGGGGAGAGACACACTGGTGTGGGAAGACATGAGCGATAATCAACGTTTTCACCAATGTTTCTCTTCTTTTAACTGATAGCCCACACACCCACACTCGGTTAGGCATCTTCCAAGATCCATCCTCAGTGCATGAGTGCATTAATCCAAATTGGATTGGAGACGATAGCCAGAGGCATTTCCTCTGGGAAATACGCGTTTTTAAGCATTTTAAAAACAACATAATTGCAAACTGAGACCTACAGTAGATGGGCTAACTCATGAAATGTCAACTGAGATTTCAAAGTTCGTTTTCTTTTCGAAAAGATAAATTAATTAGGATTGTAAAACTACTCAGCCTGCAGTATAGTTATATAATAATTCAGTTGCCTCAGGATGCCGGCTTTCGAACGAACTCCCTTTTGGCTGCATACAAAAACTATACTCTGTAAAAATGATCACTTAAGTAGCATGCATTTTCCCATTTATTTTCGATGCCCCTAAAGTCCAATGATATTTCGTGGATATCATGCACAAAAGTATTCATTCTTGCGCTTATTCGGTAGGAATTACGTCTTCTTTGAATTTTGTACTTGAAAAAAGACATAATTCGGTTTTAAAAAAATTTTCGAATTGTGGGGCCTTTAATACCGTGAAATGGCCGTTCATAAAACGTCATGTGTCTGCATTTACCAATGTGACTTGTAAAGTTAACAATATGGATCAAATCCGATGCTAAATTTTATGAAATCCCATATGATCTCCTCTTAATGCCGTAGAGAAATATGTGGTTTTCCGTACGCGGAAAATACATGGCTTGTACTTTGGAAACCCTGAATGCGAGTGTAAAGGGGGGGTGGGTTCAAGATTATTCGGGAATTAGAAACGTTTTTGAAAACCAAATTCTACCCTTTATTTGAGTATATTATTGGAAGTAGACGTAATTATCTACCGAATGGACGGAAGAATGAATTTTATGCATGTTTTCCATGAAATATAATAAGACTATTAGGGGCATCAAAAATCAATGAGCAAAATGCATTCTACGTAAGTAGTCATTTTTTACAGTGTGTAGGTTTGCATGCGGCCGGAAGGGATTCATTCGAAAGCCGGCATCCTGAGATAACTGAAATATTATAAAATTATGCTATTGGCTGACTAATTTTACAACCCTAATTAATTAATCTTTTCGAAACGAAAACGCATTATGGAATTTCGGTCGATAGTTCATGAGTTAGCCCGCCTACTGTTTGCTTCACAGTGCATCTATCAGTTTCTTCTCCTTCAGTTGATGCCAGCGTTTGCGATTATATCCCCTATGGTCAGTCGGTTTGTTAAGCAGCTTCTTTAACATTCGACGTCTGCTCTATTCCGACCACCTACGAGCAAAATCTACTCGTTCGATCCTAGGTGAGTTTTGTATATCCCCACCTCAATTTCTACCTGATTGCATGACGGTGAATTTGAGAAAGGAGGGTCCTCGCGAGCTACGGGAGCATGTCAGGTGAGCAAATCGAGTTTTTGAATGTATTCTCTAATTTGCGGACGGTGATAGTGGGGACTTGGCTGAAAATTGTGTAAGTAAGATGCATTTAGTATATAGGGGTGTTTTTAAGAAACAGGAACCAGGTGACAGGTTTAGGCACTGAGTTTCCAAATGCAGTACACGTTAGTATAATGAAACACATGCGGATTTATCTACCATGTTTAAAAGTCTGCGAGGAGTTCGATGAAACAGGGCATAGACGACAAGGCAGAAAAATTTCATCTGGAGCAGGTAGACACTCATTTAGTGGGATTCTGACTAGACGATATTCCGTCCACTGTTGGCCGGGAGAATGTGGGTTGGTTAAGTCAGGATGGGTGGTGGGGGGGGGGGAAGGGTGGAGGGTCGACAAAAAGAAGCCCGAGTCTTGCCAACATCACACGACTATTTGACCGCCGTCGCCGACACTATCCACCGCGTGCTCCGCAGCGTTTATTCGCACATGTTCGTCCGTCTGAATTTTAAAACTAGATGAGATGTCTGATTATCACAAAAACAACATTCGACCTTACGCCCTGCTCCTCCATATGATATGTACGAAGTGAAGAATCATTTCCTAAGTGCGGCAAGTTCCGTTTGATAAAACTCTCCAGTTTAGATTACTATTCTCGGTAGAACTGGTTTATGTGGTTTCCCAACCGTGCGCGAGAACAGGAGCCGCCTGGAATACGGATAGTTTTGAGCCAATTTCCAGTGAAATAAGGGCAAGGTTTGCGGTAAGATAAGAATTAGGCTTTAGGCCCGAATTAGAGTTAACAGTAAGGTACGTCAGGATCAAGTTTAGGGTTAAGGTGGGACTAGCGTTAACTATAGTTTTAAGGTTTAGCATAGGGTTGGGGTGAAGATTATGAAAAGGTTAGGTTTTATATTAGGGTTACTGTTGGCGTTAGGTTACGGCAATACTTTTTCCTCTCCGAAATTATGCCCAAGTCCATCGTTATCACCTTGATGACGTGTTCCTATTCCCTTATTCTGTTAGGAGGCCGCATAAGTCAATCCCACCGTATTTACGCCTAAGGAATAAGAATGCCAAGGACCTCCCAGTAGACTGTGGTGGTCATTTTTGGCCTCCTCCGCCCCCTTTCCAACGGATGAGACTTCAACACGTGGCCCAGTCCATCCCAGTTTAAATACACGATGCTTTTAGAAGGGTCGCCCACGCACCGTAAAACATAACAGCAGTGTTTATTGGTTGTGCTTAAAACAAAAGCTAAATAACACCGTGGACTGGGCTCTGACCCCGCCCATTCCCGGTTAGCCTGAGGATGAGGAAACGCGGGAGTTGGGCTGTTAACTGGCGGTTTCCAACCCTTTTTGTGTACAATCCTGCTGCTTGTGTTTGGAGGAGCCATGTCGTGTATGTGGCGCGCGCAGACGGGACCGTTAGCTACATCAGGCACTGCTCCCATTGCTCGCACCACACGACTGGTCGGCTTGGACAGTGGCCGGAACCTGTGAATGAATATATATATATATATATATATATATATGTATATTCACTCAGGAATGGGCGCACACCGATCCATTGGCTTCCCGAAGCAAACAAGCTTCGTATGGGCGATAGGGATCACGAACAGACAACCACCTACCAGGCCGAAGTCGGCCAAGCTATGATAGCAGAGGGGAGACGACAGAGTCTGGGGGTAGATTGATACAGCACTGTTTCGAGCTTGTTTGCCTTCATTCAGCCAAACATAAACCTGACCACCAGCAGCTGGTACCGGAAACACAAACATGCGCTCAGACGCACCTGGCGCAGCTGGTCGACGACTTCGTGCATCTTTCCTCACCATTAAACAATCTGATGGTTTTAAAGCTATCAGGGTGCGCTGAAATTCGAGGCTTGGAAGGTGGCTGACTGACGGGATAACTTGAACCTCGCAGTCGGTTGGTATGGTGTGGCGGACCAGCAGTTTGAAAGTCAGGCTGAAATGGCTCCTTTCCTAGTTGGTCTCTATGGCAGTCGTACTCCGTGGGATCCCAGCCGTCCCCTTTTCACTTCTTATACGCAAAATCCTCGTCGGCGTGCTTTATAGACGGGGTGGTGTGATGGTACGCCTAAGTAAGGGATTACGCCGTGCAAGCCACCTTCGCCTTCATCCGCCCCTGGTCTTCATGATTTTCTCTTGACCCCGGGCCCTGTCAGGGAAGGAGGAGAGAGTGTGGTAGATGCTGCGCAAGTCTGCTACCGACAGAGGTAAGCTTTCCCTTCCAGGCTGGCATCTGCAAAAGACCGAATTGTCCCAGTTTTGGTGTCCTAAGGCCTTACACGCCTCAAGGCAAAAACCAAATCAGTCGAGGCATAAATTGTGTAACAAAATACCTCAGCGAATTAAAAGTACCTAAGCCCAGAGGTGTTTAAACACTGCCATATGGTAAAATAAGTCAACACTATCGTACATCGCTTATTTACCATGGCAGTCCAGTCGAGGCGTATAAATCAAAGGCACTTTGTTGGTCATGCATGCGTGCCTTAGGGTGACGCACGGAATGCCATAGGTGAACACTTTACCAACGCCAGGGTCGGCGGATCAGATGGTCGAGCAATCATCACGCCAACATCCAACGCACGCGATGGAATTGCGGCAATTACCGACGCAAATGTCGGCCATCAAATAGTCAGCACACCAAGCGCAACGATCCCTGATGAAGTGGAAGCCTTGAATATTTATAGGCATGCGATAGCATGGCGACTGCATCCTGAAAATACTGCTGCCCCTTGTGCATGAACCACCCGTATCTGCTGTTGTCTCTGACGATGGATTCGAGCAGGAATCCGAAACGTCAGGCTAATAAAGCTCTTGTCCCGGCGATCGTGTCTTCTTCTTCAAGACTGCTTCCTGGGACTCGAGTCTTCGCTTCTATGGGTATTGACAAACATCCCCTTGAGTTGTCGTGTATTCTACTACTGCTCCTATCGTTGACGATGGACTCCTGACTGAATTTGGAAGACCAGAGAAATAAAAAAAGTCTTCCGATGCCAGACCAGTCTTCTACTTCCTAACTCATACCGGCATCGGAAATTCAATCATTCATCTCCACCTATGAAATCCAATTTGGCAGCGATAGTTTGAAGGACTCCAATTAATCGTCGATAGACTGTGGATCATGTCGTATGGGGTTTTATCTTAGCATCCACTTTGAGGCTGTTGCAGACATTACACTGCTATCAACTTTTGCTTTTCACGACCTTAAATCATCAAGTTAGAGTTGGTGTTTTTTTTTTAGCAATTTTGCCTTTTGTTTTTGGTTGACCTACTTATTTCCGTTGTCGTATGAAGGCGAAGGATAAGGCGTTTGGCAGAAATCCAGGCAATTTCTGTGTTTTCTTGCATTTCCTCAACTTACTGACTGACATGCTGGCCTACCCATATAGCCTTCATGATCACTTATCCCGTATGACACGATCCACAGTCTACCAACGGTAAGGTAAGGTCCTTTACTCTACCGTTGCACCCTAATGCAGAAGCATACTGCGACATGACTGAATACCGCTCCAGTCAGCGGAGTAAATGGCATAGGGTGTGAAGTCACTACTAGTAGACAGAATCTTTTTTATTCAACAACTATGGGTGCCATTTAAAAAACAGGATGTTCAAGAAAAGTACGTCCTCAAACTTAAAACCAAAAGGAAAGAAACTATTTGGTCTCCAAAAGCACGCAATCATGAGAGTCGCTTAACACTTGAATGCTCCTTAAGGTGGCCGACTACCGTTAGGGTTGTCCACAATTTTTATTGCATGAGTCAGACCTGACGTGATATTTTATGGAACCTGTTGGCTGGCCTGGTGTTGTTTCTAAGAAAATGCATATCATCTACGTAGGAATTCTTAAGAACCGGTGAAAACAGGTTTCTTGGCAAAATATTCAGGTTCTTGAATGGTTCTCGAAGTTCCCGTGTTTCAATGATAGGCTACAAAAGGCGAAAGTTTTTTCAGCAATGATTTCCATGGAGTAATTTGCATTAGTGGCAGAAAGGATGTTCGCCTAAAAGCCAGCCAACTATCCTGCAGGATTTGATTTGGAATTACCTCCCCTGGCAAGCACTTTTGTCGCCTCATCTGAGTAGCCATTTGTCTTGGATGACTTGTTGGAAATCTTCAGTTTAGTTGTCTACGACACATACTGTTTGTCAGCCTACATGCCGTTTCTTAAAACGATGGGTAGGAGAGACGTCGTTAAATTTATGTGAAGCAGTCAGCCAGTTATACTGTCATTGAGCCGTGCAAGAGGATATGAAAAATCCCTTGTGCACTCGGACTGCCATACAGGGAAAAGTGTTAAAGTGGTTAAGATTTTGAAATTCTTTAATTGTGGTGTTAATTTGAAAGTTCTCGCAAAAGGGTGATGAAAATGCCCATATTTTTGTTGTCTCTCCTAGAAGTCGAAATACTTGAGTCCGCATCTCATATACTCGCCTAGACATTTGTTCCAAATAGGTGCAAGAGCATCAGGACAATCGGTATTAAAAAAACACAAATGTTCTTTCCTTCTGTTTTGCATTGAAGCAAACGCTGAACACATGTTTTTTAAGCACACAACATCACTAGTAGGCAAGTGGCGGCAGCTGATCTTATCAATCATGTGCCGGCAATGTCCCGGTGATTGCATCTTCATCCTCTGTCCAGTCTTATCAGTAACTTATATTCTAAAGCAATGAGCTTACCGGTTGTGTACTACGAGACTTCAAGCGGGAGAGGCGCCAGTTTTCTTTTTGCGATATTATAAACAGGAAAAGATAACGTGAAAAACAGTACTCTTTGCTCCTACGAACGTAAATTACAGATAAATCTATCAGCACTCTGGAAAACAGGCAAAACTCGGCAGGAAGTCGTATGCGGTTTAGTGGGAAAATAGTGGACTAAAATTTAAGATTACACGGGCACCAGCTTGCAGTTAGCTCAAAAGGCAACCCATTTTCAGTAATTTGTTACACACCATGAGAACTGTGGCTGCCTAACATCCCTCGTCCCCAGAGGAGACAGGGCTCACTGGTAGAGCCAAAGGAAAGACGATCATGATGCCGCTTGGAAGTTGGCGGTTCTTGATCGGTTCAATTAAATATGTTTTTTTTTACCACAAACCAGGGTACTGTCACTGCAAATTAAAAATACTTTAAAAATGCATTCACAAGTGAATCTCGAATCAAATCAGCTGACCTGTACAGCGTTTAATTTGCGTTCATAATAGGCAGTCAGACGCGAATAGTGGGGAGGTGTAAAACATCCTTTCAAAAATTTGTTGGAAAAAAACATACATCAGTATGATTTTCTACTTTTTAATGCGAAAAAACTGTCTCTCATGGGAAGGACGATGTACTTGCGAGACAGGGCTGCCCTGCAGGTGAGAGTATATATGGATCCTAAGCGTTCCTTGTCAGGGAGTGAGAATGCCTAAATCCGATGAGGCTAGTGGAGTCCAAGGGACGATCTTCCATAGTCTGTCTAGACTCGATGCGAGCAAGGGGCATTAACAGGGCCGCGACGATCATCAGAGCGCGGGCGGATGCGACCTAGATACTTCCTTGCAAATCGAACAAACCATCAGCTGGATGGCGAAACAGAGGAGCCCGCCGTTGAGTTGAATGTTCGGGGGAATGAAACGATCTGTAATGACTTTGTACCTTCAGAGATAAGTGGACTTGCTTAATTCCAATTTGAATACCGATAAACTAGGCAATGATCTGAGTTCCAGTCAAAAACGATTTCGAAGGAAGCCATACTCCGGCAGACGGGGAGAAACGCGGTCAGAGGGATGCAATTAAGACTAGCAACCCAGCACGACAATTAAGGTCAACGCGAATGCGGGCGATGGCCACCAACGTTCAAATGCCGCCCTCCGACGAGTGACAGGCAGATTGACAGCAGTCACCCTCCCTCCCGCTCTGCCCCGGCGACTACAGAGACGATTCCTGTGCGTATGCGGGCCATTAGCGCCAAAGCCGATTAACCACCTCCTCCCCCCTATAATTACCACCGTGTTAGCATGACTGATATCTATCCCCATCCTATAAATACTGTGTGATGCCGTACGATACTCACCTCCGACGATGAAAGCTTGTCTGCTTTTGAAACGTCAGGACAATACAATCATGGTTCCCGAGATCGCCTCTTCTTCTCATATATATATATATATATGTATATACATATATATAGGCAGAATGGCATTACCGACAAAGACAAGGGAGACTGGAATGGCCATTTCTGGCTTATTAGCCGTTGTCAGCCAGTCATACCCAACCCCAAAGTGTGGAACACCCGAGGCTCGAACTCGCGACCTGTTATTTAGAAGTACAGCGCCTCTAGCCACTGAGCCACGGGTCCGTTGCCCTGTCGGTTTTGATCGGAAGTATGCAATGGCAGGGGACGCTCACTGATGACTGGCTGACGACGGCTTATAAGCCAGAAATGGACATTCCAGTATCCCTTGTCTTTGTCGGTAATGCCAATTTGCCTATATATCATGCGCCGCTGCGCGGCTTTTGGTTGGGCTCGAGAGAGAGCCCTTAAGGCACAACGGAACGAATGAGTTCCGTATGAAAGATCGGTGAGCGTCCCCTACCATTGTATATTCCCGATCGAAAATCGACAGGGCAACGGGCTCGTGGCCCAGTGGTTAGAGGCGTGGACTTCTAACTGACAAGTCGCGAGTTCGAGATTCGGGTGTTCCACACTTCGGAGTTGGGTATGAGTGGCTGACGACGGCTAATAAGCCCGAAATGGCCATCATAGTCTCCCTTGTCTTTTTCGGTAATGCCATTCTGCCTATATATATGCAGTAGGTGGGCTAACTCATGAAATGTCAACGGAACTTCCGAAATGCTTTTCCGTTTTGAAAAGACTAATTTAATCCGGTTGTTAAATTTATTATTTCGCCGCATAATTCTATAAAAATTAAGTTACTCTTGAATACCGGCTTTCGAACAACCATCCATTCGGCTGAAACCAAAAACCAAGCTCCGTAAAAAATGGCTACTTAGAGTAGGTGGGCTAACTCATGAAATGCCAACCAAAATTATGAAATGCGTCTTCGTTCCGAAAAGTGTACGCTAGCAGCGTTGTAAAACTAATCAGTTTGCAGCATAATTCTATAACAAATTAGTCACCTTAGGATGCAGGCTCTCAAACGAACATCTTTACGGTCGCATGCAAAAACCCCACTTTGTAACAAATGATTTCTCATGTAGCATGCATTTTTTCAATGATTTTCGATGCCTTTAAAACTTCGGTCATATTTCATGGAAATAATGCCCAACAATATTTGTTTTTTTACGCATTCGGTAGAAATTTACGTCTTCCTTTAATTTTTTATTCTAAGAAAGGGTGTAAATCGGTTTCCAAAACCTTTTCCAATTCCCGAATCATTTTGAACCCGTCCTACCGTTACACTTGCATTTAGGCTTTCCAAACTATAAGTTGTAATTTTTCCGCGTACGGAAAGCCATACATTTATTTTCAGTATCAAGAGGAGACCATGTGGGGTTGACAAAATTTGACAATGGATTTCAACCATATTTTTAACTTTACAACCCGCAGAGTTGCGACGTTTTATAAACGGCCATTTCGTAGTATTAAAAAATATCAAAATTGGAAACTTTTTAAAAACCAATATATAACTTCTGTTGAAGTATCAAGCTGGAGGAAGACGTCAATTTCTACCGAATGAGTAAGAGAACGAATATTTTTTTTGCGTGTTTCCTATGAAATATGATTAAGTTTTTGGGGGCTTAGAAAATCAATGAGAAAAATGCCTGCTACATTAGAAATCATTTTTTACAGAGTATTCTTCTTACATGCAGCCGGAAAGAAGTGATTTCGAAAACTGGTATCCTCAGCTAACTGAATTATGGTAGAATTATGCTGCAGGATAATGACTTTTACAACACTACTTAATTAATCTTTTCGAAACGAAAACGCATTTCGGAATTTCGGTTGACATTTCATGAGTTAGTCCACCGACAAGGATGAGAGACTAAAGTAGTTATTTCTGGCTTACTAGCCGCCGTCAGTCGGCCATACCCAACCCTGAGTTGCGGCTCGATCCTGCAAACCGTTGGTTAGAATTCCAACGCCTCTAACCAAAATGTCGCGAGCTCGCCGTCCGTTCGGTTGCGATGGGGAATATACATTGTGTATTCCCGTTTACGCTTTTATCTGTCTAAAACATACTTCCATTAATTGACATTGCCTTGTGCTACCGTGACACCAGGTAGCTTTGAGTGTAATGCACTCCAAAAACGACTATGTACGTGAGTTACACGGATCAGGAGTCTCCGAGCAGAAAAAAGGCAACCTACGTGACTAGTTTCCGACGCACCACAAAGTGCTCAGTAAAGTCAGGTGATCTGATCCCAGCAAAAGGAAATATCATATGCAGAGGAATAGGTACTGTTTTCCCTCAAGCGTATGCTTTGCTCTCCATTTACCTTTAGGAAGAACATACATTACATTTTAATGCTTCGTTTTGCAAATACTTCTGGCTGATAGATATTTTTAAAATAACAAGTTGAATTGGTGCTCCCTACCAGGGCAAGGAAGACAAAAAAACTAATGACTGAAGTAAAGTGACCAGTGATCACGCAGACTCTGGGCTTTCTTGTGTAAGCATTGACAGAAAAAAAATACTTTCGGCAGATCCATCTTTGTTGGATTCATCCACTAAAATTTTATCCATGACTGAAATAACCGACTGTTCAGAATAGTACCAGTGCCAAATTTTTTGGTTGGACGGAACTATCCGGAGTTCTACGTGCTGTTCCCAAACAACTTGATAAACTTTTGGACCATCGATATTTATAAAACGACGGATAGTTGGTGAGCATGTTTTTTCCAAAATGAAGGACCATCCTGAAGACGTTATTGTTTCCCCTCCAGTTAATAAGTGCTACCAATGTGAAAGAAAGTGCGTGCTATATCGTTCGATGCCTCTTGTGGAATTTGTTTATCTTTCAACAAGCATTACCAATTATCGGATGGCGTTAGTACAGTTATAAAGACTTGCAGGGTAAACAATCGCATGATTCTGTTTCTAAATTCGAACTAATAAGATCAGGCAGTAAGCGGCTTCATACTAATGACTTTACATTTTAAGTTAATTTTACTTTGGGAAAACCCTAGTAACCCGACATTTTTGGCAATTCAGAAAAGTTGGTTAAACAGTCTCAAATCAGTAGCTTAATCGCCAACTATACCATCAAAAATATTTCGCGAATAAGAGGAGAACTATACTAAGCTAGAAAGACTGTACCTGGTTTAAAAGAATTGATGAACCCACATTACATTTCGGCTTCTATAGATACTTACTTCCGGAAATAACTGTCGTCATCTTTGTGGTGTTATTTTTACGTTCTAAACAAATGGAGATGCAGGAATTCTCATGATTACGTCGAAATGTTTCATTGTGTGTTTATGCTATAATGCATAAGATAGTTAAGTTAGTTTTTTGAATTTTAGAACAGGCCGTAATTCAAATGCGCGAGTTTACTTGGGGCTGCTAGTGCGCTGTCCAATTCCGCTTTTGTGGAATGAGCAGAGTATTCATCATGTATTGTGCAAATGACGAATAAATGTTGACTCTTTATAACTAAAGTTCCAGACAAATTTGCTCAGTTCAACCGCCTGCGCCGTAGTATTGCTCAATTTTTTCGACGTTAAACATTGTTTGTGGGTATGATTTGTGAAACTGCCGGATCAATAAGAGATACTTCAGCTTAAAGGAGCATACTAGACACTTGAAATATGGTTACACGTTTTTGGACTTTAGGAAATTAGATAAATTTTCTGACTAAAGTTGAACGGATCCGCGCCTATTTAGATACGGGAAATACAAAAATCATAGACACTATATAGACGGTCACATCCCTACTGGACACGTGCTATTGGCAGTCATACACGCCAATTCAATGGTAATTCAAGGATACCACCACCATGGTCACCGCCGCCATCCCACCCACCTCCTCTTCATCCTAATCTACCTAATCATCATCATCATCATCATCATCATCATCATCATCATCATCATCATCATCATCATCATCATCATCATCATCATCATCAT
>CACRXP010001418.1:31630-69499 GCA_902702965.1 Spirometra erinaceieuropaei | reverse complement strand
TTCCATGGGTTCCTCTGTGAAACCTGATTGCTGAAGTAGTCCTTCAACCGACAAAACACTTGGCGTTCATTAACTGCTGACTGCAGTTCTGGGCTCCTTATGTCCACTACACCTTCTTCGTTGCCGGAAAAACTGACAAGAGCGCCCTAAATAGATACACAGCTCGGTTTACCCAAATATTCCGTGGACGATGGAAGAGGAAACAAACAGCCACTGTCCCTCCTTGTCGTGACTGTGCGCTGGTGTGTGTCTGGAGAACTACAAACTGTAGTATTCAGAAAAGCCACAGACACAGAAGAAATACTACATTTCAACAGCTGTCAACCTCTGTCCCACAGACGTAACTGTTTCCGCGCTGTAGTCCAAGTAGTTGAAACACGCTGCAGTAAACCAGAAGGTTGAAGGTCCGAACGACTGTACCCTTAGGAGCTCTTTAAAGTTAATGGTTATCTCGGTCACTTTATCGAGAAAAACAGTGGCCGAGCGGACTGATGAGGGTCAAATGAGGGCCATTTCCTACATTAAAGGGATCTCCGACCAGGTCACGCGACTGTTACAACCCGCTATAGTAGGCATGGTCCATCGACCCAAGGCAACTACTCGGCGCGGTTCGATGCAATCTAAGGACACGCTGCTACTCACCGATACCTCAGCAGTTGTTTACATGATAAGTTGCAATGAGGGGAACAGCAAATGCGTCGGGAATAGCGGGCGGAAGTTGCAGATTCGTCTACAAGAGCCCAAATAGGCAACTCGGAGGCCAGACGCAAGAGGGAGAAAGTGACCGTAATTTCGATTTTTGGAGCTACCATCTTAGGCTGGGGCGACTGAAAGGCAGAAAGGCTAAAACTTGAGGGGGGGTTCTCAGATGCTAACTTCATCAATAGACATCTGGACCTTCGTGTATTAAACAAAGTCCGGCATCATTACGCTCACAGAGCACAGGATGAGACGACCACACAGAACTTGCGAAGACCGCGCAGACGAGGAAGAAAAAGTGCCGCCAGACCAATTAACCGCGACGGAGGCTCGACCGTCTCCTCCAGACTAGGTGGTGACTTACAACGCACGCAACCCTAAAAGCCCGCCAGAAATCCCCTGAAAGGCCGAGGCAGCGAGAGAAGGAGAAAATCAACCAACATGAGGCCGACCAGCCAGACATGCCACTTATTTTTCTGTCCGATTAAGTATATTTTATTCTTTGGCAATAACGTACCAACCAAGATCTCTTAAACGTTAGCATTTCAATAAAACTGTTCCAGTGAGCCTACCTTATTCCTTAAATTATCAAATGGGATTTCTCATCATTGCCAAATTGAATAACGTACAAGCTAGTCGAAGTAACCACGTTGTCCAAACTAGCTTAAAGTTAAAAATGCTAACAGATACTTCTCGGTGGGGAAAATAGTTGGCATATTATTTACAGCATAATTTGGCAATGGGAGAGCTCTGGTGATATTTATCTGTAGTAATACTTATAAAATTAGCAAACTAACAAGCTGTACACACATTTAGTTGGCATCTCCATCACTGAACCCAGCTAGGTGTACCTGAAGCAAAAGTTCCACAATCGCTCACGCCAAAGTTGTTAATGACCGAAAAGCCATTTACGGTGTTGGTGAATGATGTGATAAATAAGTCGCAAACTTTGCAGGCCAATGTCGTCTTCGTGAGCAGTGCACTCTTGCGCACGCTTTCGTGTGTAATCTCTGTCCAAGCACATTATAAGTGCCCAATAGGCATGATGGACATGGTCGCGTCTGTCGATGGATTGCGGACCAGGGTACCAGAATACGAGCAGTTTGCAGCACACACACACAGTTGTCTCTTTATCGACAGGACGGTCTTGTTGATTTGATGGTGTGGCTGACTCTCGTTAGCTATGATTTTGCCGAATATCCTCCTCCATGGGGATCCACTTTTATCCATCAATACTTAGAATCCGCTTCCTCTTTATTCCGACAAACGTGTCCTTCCTGCCACTACATCGCACCCTGTAAACAACTTCAGGTGTCTGTTGCATTAATAGTTGATTGTTTGGCTGCACCATCTGCGGCTTGATTGCTACCTTTCGAGCGTACTTTATAAGTGCGTTTACCGATCTGGTTGTAGAACATGTTCGCTCAGTTTTGCCTTGAGGCAGGCAGTCACATAGCGACTAATAATGCGTACGAAGGAAGATTGGGAACGAAGACAAGATAGCCTGGGGTGACCAATTCTGGCTTGTAAACAGTTGTCAGCCAGACTTACCCAAACTCGGGTTAGCCACGCCTGAACCTCGAAGCTGCCTTCGTCTATCGTCGTGCACAGCGGCTGCCCGAGAGGGCTCTGCATTAACCCCAATGGACAACCACAATGCTTCGGATTGTATCAACAACACAGGAATTGCTTTATTATCCTATCATTCTATATGTAGCGAAATGCTGACTTAGCCAAGAAGCTAATTTATTCCACATTTGTCTTCTATATGGACTCGTGGTTTTTAAAACTAAAGCCGCTGTCTTTGGGAATGAGTTGTTCAGACCGATAAAATAGACTATGTTTATTATTTGGTCTCTCAAATGTATTGTTGATTAAAACTTGCTAAGGTTTTCGCACATGCAACAGCCAGCGTTGCTCAGGTTGCGCGGAGCAGACTTAATTGTAGTTTAAAACTGATGTTTAGTTCAAAGAATCGAATCATGCTCGTTGGGATGCAATTGTCTAAATTGTTTTGACCCTTGGAAGTACCAAAGCTGAATGATGATCATCGTGCTTTTTTTATTTTTGACAGACATAGAAGCGAACGACGTTGATTCCAAATACTGTAGAATTTTCCATGACGGTTGCCATGTACTATTTTAGACGTCAGCATTCTAAACGCTTTGATAAAGTGTTTGTTAATCTAGAGCAATACACCATTGTTTGGTGAGAATTGATTATGAGCTCACAAATATCTGAACATGTTTTCAGGATGACGTCATGGTAAAAATTAAGGGATTGATCATTTTTTTGCATTCTTTCACTGACCTCCGATGTTTCCTTCATTAACTACACTCCAAAATGTCTCATGAATTTCGATATTCTATGCATTATATCAACTTTCCCGCGAAATTTGTTGACAAATGGATTATACAGTACTTTAAAAAACGTACCTTTAAAAAAGACTTTCAGCCGAATTTCGGAAGAGTTATTGCAAGCATTTTCAGCTCCTCATTAGAACTTCTTAAGCGTATCATTAGAACTGAATAAGGCTCATCTCGCCTTAGAAAGCCACGGGAATTGTGGGTTTGAGGATTTAAGAAAACTTAGAAAACAATCTGCTGTAATACGGCATTCAGGGAACCAACGTAGAAATATTGTCATATTCACATATCCCACTAACGAACTGAGAAGCACTGCGAACATAAGTGCTTGAATGTCTAAAATTAATTTCTTTTCTTAATCAGTCATCACTTACATACATTTATACGCATGTAAGTGAAACCAGAATTTTTTACTGATACCGTAGTTTTCAAAAGCTAAAGTTTTTATTGTCTGTTACATGGACTGTTCCTTTTATTTTCCCAAAACGGTCCACCAACTTCCGAACATTGTGCTCAGCATGATTCAAATTTTAAATCATCGTCAGCACCGGTACCCTTTGCCCGCCATGTTTATATTTGTTGTATCTAAGGCTTAGAAAAAGCTGTTTTCACGAGAGAAGAAGTCAAGGCGGTATAGGGCACATTGGCAAGGAGCCTTTTTAAAACTTAACTTACTGCAAACTTGTCGTATATTACACTGCATCTGCCTATCTTTGCGCCGGGCAGCTGCAACCACTGTCTTGTGGCAGACCCCGACGTGATTTACTCCATGCTTCTAAGGACTGTTAAATCCCTCTCATTGACGATCTTCAGTTTGATGTAGCGTTTTGGACCTCGGTTCATACACCGAAAATCTCTGACTGTCGGTTCAGTTAATTATCAAAAAAATCTGCCGAAAATATTTTTGTCCTATTTTCTACTCTTTAGCTAACCAGCAGTTATTCATAATAATATACTGATTTGACAAACATTTTGACCTTTACCAGGCGCCAACAAAGAAACCTTGTCTTTTTTAAAAATATTTCTTTCTGTTAGCACAGTACCTAATTCCTTTAACCAATAAATGATATGAATGCCTGGTCGTAATCGCGTCGCCGCGAAGTAACAAGATTGTCAGAGATTTATTTTGACATAAAAACGGTCAGTAGGACATTTTAGGATGTTGAGTAACATTCGCAAAGATTCTACTTGTGCGATATTCTTCTGGTCACGAATACGATACTTCCAAAACCATGTAGAATACTTAAATCGTACGTTTTCTGTTCATGCCCCTGAAGTATTTACAAGGTAAAACAAGTCGCGCGTAAAGATAGCTAGCAAAACTGTTGCTTCTAATGGCTTTAAGTTCTAGACTGTATTATTTTGCGTGCCAATCTATGACATTTATAGTTTCGATGGCAGCACCGCAATTATAATTCGAAAAAAAGTCCTTAACCTTATATGACAAAAATATACTATTGCACTTTCCTGGAAACCGAAGTGTTTACAAGATTTTGCAATTTTGTTAATTATGAGTAAATTTTTATCACGTTTCGTTTTCTTAGGAATTAGTCCTGCTTATTTGGTTCTTCGTCGAGTACGTGGTGCGTATATGGAGCTCAGGCTGCAGATCACGGTACCAGGGTTGGCGAGGACGATTCCGATTTGCAAGAAAACCATTTTGCATCGTTGGTAACAAGTTACTCTCTCTTTGTTAGCAATATATCCCGCATATTCTGTTTCTTGGAGAAGCGTATAAGTAGGAGAATCTTTTTGTATAGCGTTGAATACACAATTTAGCCTGCTTTAAACGTAGACAAAATTGCAAAATGTCTAACCATATTCATATGCTGCATCGTTGCAAAATATTCTTCATAGTTAAATAAGGCAAGTAAGAATTAAACTGCACGTCAGACGTTTGCTGATAAATGATAGATTGTGTCAATCAAATATACTTTAAATTTCCCGACCAATTTCTTGGAATTCGCGCATCTGCTAAGATGCCTTAAAAACACTCAATTCCAAGTGTGAGATCTTATTCACTTTAGGTCGCAAAAGATCGCCAAATATAATCGTACCATTTCTTTCGAAACGTTACTTTGCATTCGAATGGCAGGCATGAAAAAATAGGCAGTTTTTGCTGCAAGCCAGCTTAATGTGTTGAAGCATTTATTGCATATCCGTGCAAATGCCTGGCTCAGTAAACAGCCTAACGTATGCGTTTGCTGGAAGTAAACTCCACACGCAATATTTGACAATAGGTTAAAACTCAAAACACTAGTTTACTGGTAAGTATTTCTTCAGTAACTACCAAAACGTTTTTATGTGCTTAATATTTTGGAATATCATTTTCAAATTTTTCTCATAGTAAAAAGCACAAAAATAGCACAAGATATAATATGTCGAAGTTTTACAGAAAGTCACTCCACTGTAAGAAAAAACAAGTTTTTACGTCATATCCCTATAGTTTACACGGACCGGCAAACTCCGTTTCATTATAATTAAGCTTATTGTGACATTTTTTCCTTTGGCTTGTGCTTTAAAGTAAACCAAAAAACGAATGCGTGCAGCTGTTTTTTGGTGGCCATTATCGAAAAAGCTGTTTGAATGAGAAGTGATGCTGCCATCCGTCCTAGACTATATCTATTTAACGTATTGCTCTGTGCAAGCCAAAGGCTTTTTATTTAATATTTCAAGTTAACACGTAAAAACATTGCTGCGTGCCATGTAATGTGCTTGCCTTTTCTAGGATATCCTAAGATTTTTGATGAATGCAATATTTTTTGTCTGAAAAGAGGCTTATGTACTGGTATGCAAAGGCCCAAAATCTAAGTATATTATTCCTAGCCAAGGCTTGCACAGCCACGGCAAATTAGGGATCGTTGTCATAAATCCAAGGATATAAATTAACTGCAAATTATTATAAAGATTATCAACAAGTTTGACAATTTATGAGAATCAGTTTAGCTCTTTAACATTTAAAAAGCCTATAAAATCATTCAGCACGTTTTTCCTCTCTGAGCGGCAATTACAGCACATTTGTTAAAGCCGTCTGCGAAAAGGCGTTCTAAATTAGGCTCACGGTTTCCTTCCAGTAAAATAATTCCTGCTCGACCTAAACATACGATTTTTGGCAGAAGTCAAGCAGGACAATGAAGAAGGTCCAGGGATATTTTGAGGAAACTGCACAATTATTTAGATTCGCTGAAGGGCTTTAAATCATGTAACACTTTTTCCGTTTCAGTCCTTGTCCTCAATTTGACCCTCTGCTACAATAAACATTGTTGATTTGGGTAATTACTGAGGTGAACGTAGTAAAGAAACGGCGATCTAACCGGCTTTAAATTTTCACAAAAAAACAGCATTAAAAGCCGAAGTTTGGGTTAAAAATACATCCTTAAGTGAGATAATTAATCACCTTAAGCCGTCACTAAATACTGACAACGCAAATATTCTGCAATCCTTTTATGGCTTAAACACAAATCCACGTCGGAAGAAATGCGTTTAAGTTGTTTCTTTTCGGGGCCCTTTTGAGTTTATCAAAAGTTTCTTACGAATAATTACTCGAACTTTATTTGCATTACACATCTCAATACCTTTATCATAGCCTTTTCGCATGTACTGCACTGTCCTCTCACTACAGATGTTATTCTCATCGTGTCCAGTGTTGTTGTGCTTGCCGGGGACAATGACAACAATATTTTTGCCGCCAGCGCACTCAGGGGCCTGAGGTTCTTCCAGATCCTGCGAATGATTCGTGTAGACCGTCGAGCAGGCTCATTCAAATTACTTGCAGCTGTTGTTTGGGCACACCGGCAGGTACATGGATATATTTTTTTTTCCCAAAGATAGTTTTAATGATGAAAATAAAGAAAATTTTCTGCCACACCACTAGACGTGCAGTGCACGCCAATAAAAAGATAATTGTGTACTTTCGAGCATTGCTTTTAAACTAACCACGGTATTTAAGGCTCCGTATAAGTGAGCGGGCCTTGGTGATATAAATTTATGCGCAAATCACTGAGCTTACATAACACGTTTGCTAATAATTGACTATGTTACAGGTGTGTTTTTGAGCAACATTTTAGTCAATTTACTGTAAATTAGATTACCATTAGGGCATTTTCTATTTGTTCCGATAACTCTTGTCACTATTTTCCAACAGTAACATTAAGTGGTTTTTGAAATGTAGCATGCCTGCAGCAACCTTATGAATATGATAGAATTATTGATGACTCGTCTCTTTAGGAACTCCTCACGACCATGTATATTGGATTCTTGGGATTAATCTTCAGCTCATTTCTCATCTATCTAATTGAAAAGAAGGAAAACCAGAAAATCAGCAGTTACGCCGACGCCTTATGGTGGGGTGTGGTGAGTTTCATCTAAATAAGTGTCCTCAAATTATTGCCCCCATCTTTTTGATCACACAAGAAATGGTTTCTTGCCAATACTTTCTAATTTCTGATAAAGTTGACGTTTTAAGATGAAGAAGAGTTGTCGACTAAGCATTTTCTAGACATAATATAAATATGTGGCCGGATTAGTTAACAGAAAAGGCCTACAGAATGAAAAGGACGCTTCGAATGCTTATTCTTTTTCAAGATACAAGTGTGTAACGTTCGTCCTATAACATCTCTTATTTTTCTAGTATATGGAGACCATGGAACGTATTTCGCGAATCTTACAAAGACTGCATGAGTTTGTGCAATGTGCAAACCTATCATTTGCGTCCAATTGATGAGAAGTGCTAAAATAAAAGGCAATAAATCTCTGTATATTTGATGGCTGTAATAGGACAGTTAAATCTGAGAGTTAATTTTTCGAGGTAACGGCAACCACTCTATGAGTAAGGTATATAAGTTCAATGCAACTTAAACATATATAAATTCCAAAGAACACTTTAACAACAGACAAATCCGTTTCTGACTATGTACTTTCATATTAAAATAAAATACGCGATGATCGTATTTGTAAACAAAGAAATAACTTCTACATACTTATTCATGTCGCGGTCGTCGAACAAATGCTTACGCGGAGGTCTTGTTTGACTTACAGATAACTCTCTGCACTGTCGGATATGGAGACACCGTACCGCAGACATGGATCGGAAAACTGATTGCTGGCTGCTGTGCAGTGGCTGGGGTTTCATTCTTCGCTCTGCCTGCAGTAAGTCAGCCTTATAATTCCCATGTATCTCTGTTAACCGTTGATTGAATACTTAGCTTCCTGGCAAAAGGAAAGATGTCTATTAAAAACAAGGCAATATTTCTTTCATCATCAATATTTTTGTACTCAAATCGACCAACTTCAATGGTCTTATGGTGATAATGTGGCGCAGAACTTGATCAACATAATTCTGCTTATCTCTAGGGCAACTTGATCTATACTTCAAAAATATGTAGCACACACATAGTATGTGGTCATTTTTTACCAACTGTAGTTTATGCACGCGGTCAGAATGGAGTTCATTCTAAAGTCGGCATGTTGCATTAAATGGAATGCTTTAGGTATATGCTGTTTGCTAATCCATTCTGCAAGCACGCCTATAAAACCCATTCTAATCGGAACGTGTTCAGACTTTCCTTCAACATTTCGTGAGATAGGCCAACTACTGTATATGCGAGATTCGAGCACATGTGGTGGACTGTAGACAGTTTTATCACCGATCTCACTGACTACTGCCGTACGTCTTGGAATAGTGGTTGGGGGTTCTCTGCACTTAATTTATATATAGGGCAAAGCCATATATCTTTTAGAGGCAACATCATATCAACTAACGCAGCGGTTACAGGATAGCCACGCCTCCTGTGATTGTTTAAAATGTATAAGTGTATTTGATTTTTCAACTGGGCCCGTAAAATTCAAAAGTACGGAATCATTCGGACTGTGCCCGTCTCCACGCGCGCTGCTGCTTAAAAGTATGCACTCCTACCTGCAGCTTTGTTTCTTCTAATTTAGTATCCAAGTTAAAACGGCGGTCAATAAGCATAAGTTTCAGACGCAACGTTTAGAAAATGGTTTACTATTCGTCTTTAT
Source organism: Spirometra erinaceieuropaei (assembly GCA_902702965.1). Lineage (NCBI taxonomy): Eukaryota > Metazoa > Platyhelminthes > Cestoda > Diphyllobothriidea > Diphyllobothriidae > Spirometra > Spirometra erinaceieuropaei. Next base: position 60,416 of record CACRXP010001418.1, on the reverse strand, counting down.
CTCCGAACTGAAAGTTCACAAACAGCGGTAGCCACCGCTACTACATCCCAGAAAGCATAAAAGACTTAGCGCTGATGCCAGATAATTAGTGATATCCTTACGGTTTCACTGTTTAATTTTATTGCTTTCACTTCGACCGCTCTGATAGTGCTATGGCCCAACTAAGCGCAAAAGTGAAGGAAATATTATATAGAAACTTGGATATGTCCGGCTCATGTGTTCGTATCTAAACGCCTGCTTCGTTTTCAAAGGTCAAGTGCTTGGAAGGAAAAACTTCCTGAGACGGTTCTTAATTAACTGATCGTATTATAAAGGCCATCCTTTTGCAAAAACGTGTTCAATGTATACAATCTATTACAGCGAATTGCGAATTCGCTCTTTTGTATATAAATTATTCAAAGTTGTTTGACAAAAGTTTGAAATCAATTGATCAAGACGTCTTTTCTGTGACAAAAGTCAAAGAGAAAAACCGCCGGCCCTGATCTAAAACCCTTGTATTTTTGTCAAACGGGCATGTGCAAAGTGATGCTTTCAGGAAAAACTCCCAAAAGATACCAATAACGGGCTTCACCGGTTACGGTCAGCTCATACTCACCGTTCTCTTCACCTACTCCTTCAGCGAGTTAGAACTTATTGTTTGCGCCTCAACCTCGCTGACGTTCAAAGCAAAATAAGACGAATAAACCGATTTTTTAAACAAAAAAGGAGCTAAATAGATTTAGAAACAAAAAACACCTCTGGTTTTCAGAAGAACTCCGGATCACTCGCCCACTGCATCTTTTTCAGTCAACCATGAAGCACAGAGAGCATGCTGTATTTTTATGACGCTAAGAAAAACTTAATGTGTACTTAATGCCTGTTTACACCTCGCAACTTTTCTTCCCAAGTGAGTTGCAGCCATGTTGACTAGAGCAAGGTCGACGAAATATGACAAACATGCATGATCTTTTGCTCAAAACTCGTTTTTCTGATCACAAGCAAGGTGCAAACTCTCAGATAGATAATTGAGATACAGTCGGTCTAAGTTGACGCAGTTCTAGGCTCAAGTGAAATAGACTCAAAACCTGTTTTTATAGGCGAGTAAGACAAATTGGTATATAAACGGCCTTTCGGGTTATCATCTCTCGAATCCCCATCTAGGGAGGAACTAAAAATAAACGCATTGGGCTATATGGCAACAGACTGTTCTCGCTAAGAGGAATCGTAAAGGTGTATTTGACCTGTAATGATATTAGCGGACCATCGTGCCAAAATTTAAGTTCTTGGGCCTAATCAGGACGAGGATAAAACTTTAAATTGTAGTTTAAATTGTTTCCACTGACTTTATTATACAGATTTTCTCTAGGAATAATAGACTGCCTCAGCATTTAAATGTACTTGGGCCAAATATTTCCGAGGCGTCAAGCTATGACATTGAATATTTGCTCTTAGCTTATGCGAAACTTTTAGGAAGTGCCAATACGAAAACGAAGAGTGCCTCATAATTTCGAGGCGTCATTATTGCGAAAAATTATTTTTATTTATTTTATTCGCCATCTCACATAACAAAATGCATTTCTCACCTATAAATTGCAGCTAGAACATATATTCGCGAAGATAGCCGGCATTTCTGTGTTTTCGCATGCGAAGCCTGTGTTTTTTACGATGACATGTTCTTTCCTTAATGCATATAACTATTACATCAGCTTGTACAGATGATTCGACCCAAGAAATGGATTTCCCTTTACTTTCTGCCGTTCGGTCAAAATACTTGTTAGTCCCGAGGTTTCATGTGCTTAACGTAAAATTTTACTTTCAGAGTATATTAGGAAGCGGCTTTGCACTTAAAGTCCAGCAACAACAAAGACAAAAACATCTAATCCGAAGGAGAATCCCCGCCGCAACATTGATCCAATGTCTGTGGCGTTGTTATGCCGCAGATAAGAGGTCGACTTCAAAAGCCACATGGTCCATGTATCGGAAAGTACCAAGCACCAGCATAAAGTAAGAACACACTTTGGATATCATTGCATGCCCGCTGTGACATTTGGTAACCTAGCTTTTTTGTTTTATTCAGTTATTATCTGGTCAATTTGTTTAGCTCGTTAACGTAACAAATTGGTCTCCGGAAAACCTGAATTATTTCAATCAATTTTCTAATTGTAAAACCAGGCGGTTTCAGAGAAAGTCAAGCCTGCGATATAAACTGTTGGGCCTGAGGGGAGACGAACACCTCATTATAAAAAACCACCAAGTTCAAAATTTTCAGCTTTCCTTAAACCTTATTGTTGCTCTCGGTGATCAAATTCCTCAAAATCCACCGATTATTTAAAAACGGCGAAGCATACGACATTTACTTTATTTTTCTTCCTAATTATCTCTTGCTGTCAAGCGATAAATAACTAGGAATGGGTGTGGACACGGAAAGTTTACTTTATTTGAGTATGCTTTCTTGTGTTCGCTGCGAGCACGCAGTCAATCAAATTTGAGCTCTGACGGATTCAGATCTACTTAGAAATTGCTTGCGTTTACCAGAGCAGATTTTGTGACCTGTAGCGCTCCTATTGATGCTGGAAGTAGATAATATATCAGAATCCTGTGATACTATAAAAAAGATGAACAAACGATCTCTGGAATAGTAGGTGTATTAGTCTGAGCTTTCGGCCATCGTCAGAGACTGTGAGAATGCGGCATCAAATGTGCAGTTTTTGTAATTAAGCTATGAAGGGGGAGGGATATGACTGCAGAGGGTGATATTCGCGATAAGCTGAGTCGCACGCCGTCTCACGGCGGCGAGACTGCGTGCACCCTTGTCTAGAAATTGGGTCTCGCCTCTTGGCCGCGGGAACGGAGCGCGTGATAGCAGGGGGAGTATGTCAACGTGTCTGTTGATAGAGTTGGGTGTCAGACACCCAGACCTCCAACAGTTCTTGCCCTGTCATATTTCTGGCCCGCGCTACTATCCGCGTGCTCGCGAAGTTGAATTCGTGGCCTTCCTCCAGGTGTGATTGGCGACCTGAGACAACGGGTTGCCTCTCTGTACCGCCCGTTTATGCGCCGTTATTCGTGAGCTAAGTCGTCGTCCGGTCTAACCTAAGTAATCCTGTGATACTTGTGCAAGACGGACCGTGACGGAAATGCCCATTTATAAAGAGCAGAATTATTATTTGCTCACACATCCATCTCCTTTTTTGTAAGACCGCGCAGGACACCTAAAAGTCGCCGTTAAATTTACGCAATGTCCCAGGAATTCCAAAAGCACTTTAACAGCTAAGAATCAGCTGATGTTTCTTCCAAAATAATCAGTTCATTATGTTGTGAAGTGTCGGTATTACATAAAATGCGCCGTAATAGTAGTCCGCGCTATCTGTGAAGTGAGTCGGAAAAGAAAAGTTAGGTGATATGCATGGCACTGAGCTAACTGCGTGAAATATTTATTTTTCAAACAGAAGTAGTGTAGAGTTGCAAAAATGCCCATAGAAGTAATCAGAAGACGAGGTGGCGAGCATACGTAGTTTTCGATAAATTCTCGTCGGGCCAGTACAATTATATGGGAAGGGGGTAGAAGTAAAACACGTCAGTGATAAGATAAATCGATTAAAGTTCGCCTTAAAACACAGGCTGGGTGTGCGAATGTGGGAGAGGGGGGGGGGGTAATAGCAGTCAGTGTCAGGAGCAGGGTGAGACCGGAAGGGCGCGCGAGAGTTGTAGCGTTGGTCGACCTTCGACCACTGTAGGCGCGGAGCCTGAACGTGGTTCTTGTGTGCGCACAAGATTGGTTTTCGCAACCTGATGGCGGCCGCCTCTGCTGTTGCTAGCCGACGCTGGCCCAGTGGTTTAGGATAGCTCGATGGGACCATAGAGATCACGCGAAACGATTCATTGGGGGTCTACATGATGTCCAGAATCGACAACATGCGCGAGAATGGCGCTGCTTATGCTCCTAGTATCGCCTTTTCCCAGCCACGCCGGGAGGTGTTCCCGTATTCTCATGGATAAGCGCCGACTCGTGCGACCAATATAACCTGCTCCACAGGAGCAAGTGGAGGAATCGATGCTCATTGAACTGGTCTGGTATGGCAACTTATCCTTACCTTCTCCGCGTAAAATAGGGTTAGTAGAGAAGGATACTTGAACCCTTGCCGCTGGGAAGGTTCGCGAAACAGCTTGATCAAGGCGTCTCTTTAGGAGTTCACTCGCAGCGTCCCCTCGAACAGAGTTTTCTTTCGGCAGTCGGTGTGGTGGGTTTTACCGGCCGCTGGGCTATATCCTTTGCAATAAACCTGTCCGGGTACCCAGTTTCACGAAGGAAGTCCTGGATTTTTCGAAGTTCCTCCTCGATGCTGTCCGCTGAGCAAATTTTTCAGTCTTTGTGCCAAACATCGGACTAGATTTCATTTTTGTTCCAGGGGTATGAAACTAGCGAATTTTGTGTATTGTCCAGACCAGATTTTCTTCCCGTGTACGCTTCCTCGGACACTTCCATCGGGTCTCCTGCTTAGAGGAACATCTAAGAATGTGAGCGAACCGGCCGTTTTGATCTCCAACGTGAATTTGATAGAGGAGCGTGTCTGATTTTCAACGTTTAAGAGGACATCTGCGTCGGTTTCTGCTATGGCAATCGCAAAGACATCATCAACATAACGGTCGTAATGTTTAAGTTTTTCGATCGTATCGCTTAGTTGGAATCTTTCCAATTTGCCCATGAAGACCTCTGCTAGGAGGGGTCCAAAAGGCGAGCCCATTACAACGCCGTCTATTTGTTTATAGAGTTGGTCGTCAAACAGGAACCGTACATTAAATGTGCATCTTAGTAATAGTTCCTTCAGTGTCTTCGTCGGAATTCCTATTTCCTGCTGAATGATGATCGTAGAGTGATGGGGCTACGTTTAAATAAAATGGGGTATTTAACCGCCAAAATTGCAACTACTGAGAAATATACGAGGGGTTAAAGTAAGGCGTAAATTATCATCGCCAGGGTTATTTAGAACATTGGCGTTTGCTTTACTCTGACTTGTCACATTTTCTTAAACTTTTCTCCACAAGCTGATATGATAAGCATTCGAGTCCCCTTTTAACACGAGAAATTACATTTTAACCTACATATTCATCCCCATTACTTCATGGTGATGTGAAATACTTATGGGGATAAGTCCTTCCGAACAGGTGGAATGAACGAAGGACTCCCAAAAATACCCTCCGCTCTTCACCAAACTGATGCCTTCAGAGTTTTTTCATAGGATACTTTGAAAGCTTTGCGCTGTAGAACTGTCAACTGTTACAGAATTTGGAATAATCATTGGACAGTATTGCATTTAAATACCAAACGACATGTTTCTTAACATGTGTGTTTCCAGTGTTTGTCGTTGTCACTGGTTACCGGACAAGGCAAATAGCAGGATATAAATAGGCGCCGACAAATTAAATTATCAATGTCCTTATACAATAACACAAAATGCGAATACAATTTTGATCAGTAAACACTGCATTTATACTATTTATGCATTTGTTCATTTCTTTATATACACCGACATCAGCTTCTTGGTTAGAAGAAAGTGAACTAATAATTGCTTGCAAAAAGACTATTTCTGATGACGGTTTTACTTTGCTTAATGGGTGAAAATGGAACGAGGCGGGAAAAAATGCTGCATTAAGAATGGATGGACAGCTAAAATTAACCACTGGTTAAATCGTTCTCTACAACCTGTGCCGGAACTCTTGAAACACTGCACGAGATGTTCCGGAAAATTTTCAACTAGAAATGATTGCCTAGGCGAACTTGCAGAATATTTTAAAGAAAAAATTCCAAGCCAACTTCCGCATGGTCTGTTCACACATCCGCGAGTATCAAAGACGAAAAATTAAAAATTTGGACGTATGTCGCGTATCTCAAATGCCTTTATTAACTTGAACTTTTTTATACTCGGGTATGTAAAAGTATTTCACCTACTAAATGTATGTGATTTATGTTTTTTTTGCAAACGCAAACATATTTCGCGTTTTAACAAGTTTGAATCAGTATGGCATTTGAGGAGCTGGTCCAACAGAACTGCTCACAGGGAATGACCTCATATACTGCAAATTATCAAGGTACATACGCTTATTCGAATTAATGGCAAAGCAGTCCTATGGCGCGTAACATGGCATTCTTAAAGTATTTAAAGTGAAGGTTTCTTTGGCAGCGTGGTAAGCATTTTTTATTCTTTCACACTAACTTTTTTTCCGCCTTTAATGACTGTGGTCAGCGAAAGAAAAGGTTTCAAGAAGTTCAGCGTATAAAGGAAAGGAATTGGGCGATTTCCGTAAAATATGGATTACATTAGAAAGAAATTAAAAACTTACGGAGATGTTAAACATTTTGAGCATTCATTTTCTCCATGTGAATTTCTAGCAAGCATATAAAAAGTCTACACTAAAGGATTAAAATCATATCGTTAAAGAGTCAACTGAAGAATTTGTTTTCCGCCAGTTCGCCTTCGATCTTACCTTTGTTACCTTTTCAAATCAAAACTATGTTGAAAATGCATCTCAAGTGTTCCGTGGGCCCAGGCATATTATATATCATCACTTTTGAAGAGATTTATTTAATTGTGTTTTGCAATATCTCTTAGCTGTCGTCTAGTTTTTGGGCACATATGAGGCCTCTAGTTAGCCTATAGGACAGCCTTTAATTTCTTTGTCAATGCGTGACGCTTGCATTCATTTAGGATACTAAAAGCAATTACAGTTTTTTGTTGAAACACATTTATGATATGACTTTCCGAAAATAAATATAGCCTGTCTGTCGTAAGAAGCTAATGCATCAAATTTATTATTCCCTGTATGGTGCTCAATATTCGGATGCGGTACATTCGCCGAAAGGCACAACTTTTAGCGCATGCTAACGTTCGCAGGTGTCTCAGTTTGTTTATGGTGGAAAATTATGCTCTGACAGTCGACTGTCCGAGTCGGTTAACCAACTTATGCGAGATAGAGAGAGAAATGATTGTCATGGTTGATTGTATTCGGTCTGCGCATGTCACATACGCGACCTTGCCGCATTTGTACATGCCAGAATTTCCAACAGGTGGCGGCTTATTTCGATCTCACATGTAGCATCGGAACCACGTGGAGGTAGGAGCCGAATAACACACTTTCCACCTACGCGAGGGGTGCCGGTGATGTGGGATATTGGAAGTGTTCAAATGTGAGGCGTGCGTTGATGGAAGAATGTGTGGTGCTATGGTCTAGTCTGCGATAATTTAGCACAGATCTTAGTAGAGTCGCATGGGATGGCTGAATGTGCAGGGACATTGCGGGTAGTTGAAATAGTGTCGGCGGGTGGTTTGCCAGTCCCTGTGCTATAGATTCACGAGCGACCCAATGAGTCAATGCGTGGTGTGCATGTGCAGCGGCAAAGTGAGTAGAATAGATTGAGAGATGCTGGGTCAGTTGTGCTGTTTTTTCTGCTAGCGGAGGTCACGCTGATAAATTGATTGTTGGTCGGGATGGAGGTAGGTTAGTAGTTGAGTGTAAATGGTGGGCTCGATGCTTAGGTGTTGCGGTGAATTGGGCTGCCATAGATAAGAATATGACCGAATAGACCCATACGGTAAGTAAGTTTGTGCGGCAGTGCGAAAAGCTGAGGCGAATGCAACGAGTGTATCTGGAGGTCAGTGCAGGGATGACGATTAAGTTGTGAGGGCAGCCGTTGGAGTTTTCGGGACGTTGTTGCACTGATTCCTGATCTGTCCAATGGGATCGGTCGCTAACAGCGTGGACGTTTTGGAAGACGCTGGGTGTTGCCATTATGGACCGGTGGCGCTTCAGACTTGCTGACCGATTTTGACAGTGGACGTCCGGTGGGCTTCATAACTTACTGATCCAGTCCTCACTGATCTTCTCCAAGCCGATCGGTCCTGCGCAATGTCCTCGCAGGTATTTGGGTTGATTTGTAAATTAATCAAATAATTATTTGGAGTATCTGTGCGACGGCGTGTTCGACCTCCTAGTCGACTATTGCCACTCGGTGACATCTCCTAAGAAGTGTAGTTTGGGTATTTGCAGGCAGACCGAGTCACACATTATCTGGGTAAGAACAGTTTAAAGTAGATCATTCTAACTTCAGAAGTTTTAGTGACACAGTCCGGTTGATGCTTCTTCTTCCTCACTCAACCTTCTCTCTATTCCGTTCTACGCCGATTGACTGGTGCCATCCTCTGCCCTGGTATTCAAAGCAGAAAATAACATTTCGTTTTACAAAGCACAGCAAACAACCGATAATTGCAGACTAACACGGATGGATCATAACCTTAATAGCGCTTTTTGGCTCATAAACAGTCATTGTGCTATGCATAATCGAATCCGCAATAATGCTACAACCGACAATGAAGACAGCTGAAAACCTTCGGTAATATGGTGACCCAATTGCTGAAACAAGCATATCATTTAACGGACGAGTAGGATTAATACTGAAGCCCAACATCAGAGACTGCAGCAGACTTGACTAGTTGAACGTCCAGAGAACTTAGTAAATGCATTATACAGTTGGTATGTAACTACTCACCTAGTCGAGGTATCAGTCCTCACTGATGGTCATAGCTGATGCGAATCATTATGTGTGTGTCTTTTTGATCGGGGCTGATTATTGGTGGCGAGTCCTGCGACCTCGTTACTTTCTGCCTTAAGTCTGCCACCGGACTCTGTTCAGCCCTGCTGTAAGTGGCCTGACCAGACGACTGACGGATTCCCAGCGCTTCGAATGTGTTAGAACGCCTCATAGTGCTTTAGGCCGGTAGCCTTCGGTCATTCGTCTCGTTTTACGTCCTCAAGTCGACCAGATTATGCAGGTGGCCGTTCGCCGCTAACACGCATCGAAGGTGTCGTAATTAGAAACCACGTCTTCTAGGTTGTTGCTACAGCAGGGAGCTCCTGGGGTCGTTTGATGCATCTGGCCTATTTTTGGGCAAAGTGCCTACGTCGGAGAACCTGGAATGCCCGAACACACAGTAGCAGCAGCAGCAGCAGTGAGGATGCGTGGCGCTAGCGTCGAAGGCTTGGCCCAATCGGCGGAACTCGGGCGCACATTCAAACTCAGTGAGGCGGACAGTTTCTCGATAAGTGGAAATCGCGCCTCCCTGGGTCTCACTCCGTCTACAAGCGTAATGCTTTGCCCAACCGTTCGCTCCTATGACTTTACCCGCGCAAAGAGCTTGTGCATGCTGGGTGCGCGCGGTCGAGAACTACGTCTGGCAGGAGTCTAGATGAGCCAACTTGTCGAGTAATGTCCAGCTCATTTGGAAACCCCAACGAATAAACGATGCTGACGACTAACATCAAGTACGAACATCTGTGATAAATGCGTAGGCTGCTATATTGATTTAACGTGTAATTAAAGAGCAATTGTTTGCTACACAGACGGCAATTTTTGTGTGCTCCAGTACTTTGATGTACCGGTAGAGGCGAAAAACGAGTCCCAGGAAACAGCCTTGAAGAAGGAGATACGGTCGCTGTAACAAGAGCTTTATTTGCCTAACGTTTCGGATTTCTGCTCGAACCCATCATCAGAGACAACAGCATATACGGGTGGCTCATGCACAAGGGGCGGCAGTATTTATAGGATGCAGTCGCCATTCTACGGCATATCTATGAACATTCACGGCTCTATCACTTCATCGGGGATTGTTGCACTTAGTGTGGTGATTGTTCATTGGCCGACATTCGCGTCGTTAATCACTGCAATTTCATCACGGGTATTGGATGTTGTAATGATTACTCGGCCATCTTACCCACCGACCCTGGCGTTGGGAACAGTGTTCGTCTGTGCGTTCCCCGTGTGGCTAATTACTCCGCCTAGGCGAAGTCTCATTATCGAGTATGGACGGAGAAGGTCGTTGCAATTGTCAGTAGACCTACTGCTACCTCTGCTAACAGTCAAATGGGTGTAAATAAAAATACTATTCCGGCAATTGAGTCCCCTTCTTTTCGACGTTCGCCCGTGCATGTGTCCTATTGTTTACCGTTACAGTGTAACTTTATTGGTGTTTACTGCTTTTTATCGAAGCCACAGTGTTAGGATTACTTTTCAACCATCGTGTCCACCAGTTTCCTCTGTCACAAATCACGTCGGATAATGCCGTTTTACAGGTGACTCCACACCTGGTGGCATTCAGTGGTGGAGATCACTGAATACTGTGAAAGAGTTAAGGACTGCGCACATCGTACCCATAAATGCACCCGAACGATTGGCTCTTGTTCTCATTTGAATCTTATTTCTAGCTGTTTTAAATCTTTGCCTTCCAATTTAATGAGTGATTTCCAATGCGTCACGGCTTTATTGAAGATTGTTTCAACTGGGTTTTAAACTTTAAAACTCCCCATGCTTCTTATGGGATGTCACACGTCTAGGATTTTCACATCACATCCACTAATGCGCATGCCGATTCACTATGCTGTTCATTACAAAATTGCCTTTATACCTAACTGTCTGACATCTTTACAGTTTATGGCCAACAGAATCTTTTTCTGAGAAGTCGGGATTAATGAGATTTGGACAAAGGCTATCGACCATCCGAAGGAAGACGGAAAAACTGAAACCCCACCTCACTGTCAACGCAAGGTCCTCTATGTCACCGAAGCTCCTAATGGTCAACGAGACAACTGTGCCTGCTAATTACACAGTCATTGGTGGATTGGACAAAAATGCAGTTTTAGTCAAGGATCCGGCACTTTATGCCCTTGACTACAGTGGAGCGGTACTAAATATGCAAAAACACGAGAAACTCCGGCACAGTAAATCCGAATGCAGAATTAGGCACAGTACAATTACAACGCCTCCCCATAAGTAAGACGGCGTTTCACCATTTTTGCTTACCCCTAAGATAACGCCTTGTGTTTTTTTCTGTCGGAATTAGTTATGATGAAGTCTGGCGGGTTTTTCTTCCGACCTATATAAAGAAATTCTGCAAAACGAATTTTAATGGCGGTTTGGAGAAACGGAAGAAAAGTGTTAAACAATACCAGATGAGATGAAAATATTATTCATTGTGTCCTGATTCGGAAGTCCCGTTCAGACATCTCATTTTTATTCAAGACTGTATAGTTATAATCCTTTTTTCATTGGGACTACATGAAATAACAAATGCTTTATTATTTCTGTTGAAAGATAAGTATATTTTAAGGAGCGAAGTTGTAACACGTGATCTAAATCTCGAACGCTTTTTATCCACTGAAGCTCTATTTCAAAGACATGGCATCTGCACATATGTGGTGTTCCATAAGGCTACAACGGGTTACGCGGGAAGTACGCTATACCAAATGAAGGAATAGATTTTGACAGGATATACGTTAACTCAGCTGCACGCACCGTCTATCCCTAACAAATGTAACAGCACCTCCAGGTGCATATCTCAATCCCTGTCACTTGGGTCCAGACAGTGACCTGGTGCATAACAGAGGAAAGAGAGTGAAGCTTGCACTGTGGAATCCCTTCCAACAGCAATTCAGCACATTCCTCACTATACCAAAATCCAACAAACTAGAATCCATCCATGCGCGATAAAAGTCATGGTTTAGAGGGCTGCAAATCGACTGAGTAACTAAATTCTCACGGGACCGAGTGTTACGCTCAATGGATCCTCTACAACGTGTCCTCTATGGTGGTCCTGTCAGATGGGATCAGAGCCGCTGCATTTCGTGAAGACCTGGTAAATCTTGCGAGGACCAGGTCGTGTGCGGCAGGCATAGGCGGATTGCTTAGCTACGTCAGCCATTGCCCCAGAGCCCGTCCTCGTTCATCCTTTCACTGCCTAAGTTCCCGCGGGGAGAAAGGTGAGGGTGCGGCAGATGCTGCACAAGTCTGCAACCACCGAGAGCTAAATCACGGACAAGTCACTGCTCTGTGTCCACAACCCTGTGGGAAATACAGCAGAAATTATAATTCTTGACTGTCGAGATTAACCGGTGTTTAGAAAACAAAGAACTACAAGCCACTTTCTTGCGATGTCGGTGACCAGTCTAGCTGGGTTCATGTCTACGTTTTGTAGATAGGTGTGGATAAACGAAAAGGAGTCATGAATCGTGTGTAGCCCCTTTGGCCAGTTGCCTGCTTAAATATCATGGCTACTATGCCCATGGACATATTCACACGACGAGTAAGTGAGATTTATTATACACTTTAGTCCCGTGAAGCTTTAGCCGTTTACGAACAGTTATTTCCAAAACTTTTAATCAAATCATAAGCCTTGAAATGGCACGCCATCCCAAAGGTCGTGTCTTCTAAATGAAGACGTTCTGAAACAGGTACTTTTGTTTGTTACGACACCCTGCAGTTAAAACACTTATGAAAATGAGCCACATGTGTAATTTAACTTCGTCAAATGATACTGTTTTGAGGGTTCTGACGACCAAACAAACGGCCAGATAAATTTTCCTTTTGTATCGCTTTGTTGGTGACACACTGACGGCACATTTGAAGTAATTTTTTGCATAAATACTCCATCCCAAATAACGTTGACCAATAAAGCAAATAAATTGTAAATTGGATAAGAATAAAAAATGATTTCAGTTGCTTGCATTGTTACTGGATTCCATCTGATTGTACGCAATGCTGACCTATCAAATCGTGGGCCAGAATACTTCTGTCAATGCCGCAAATTTATCCATTTTTATACTGTGATAGTAGTCAAAATTAAACGTAGAAAAGTGGTTATTTTAAGAAACTAATAGTACCTCACAAAAACTGAAACACTGCCCACATTTGTATGCGTGCTCCGAAAAAAGGTAATTACTTAGAGAGCGTTGTGGTACATCTTATGCTGGTTCATTAAAATGATGTTGGAATTCGCTCTTTGAGAGATCTACAGCCACCCTCGAAAGTATTGTTCATACTTGTTGATGCTTCTATGTCCATCTTTTCCGAAAACTTTCCTTTAAACGTTTACTTCACAGATTGCCGTACGCGAAATTGTCTTTCCATAGACTATATCCCTAAAAGACATGTTGTTTTAATATATTAAAAACATGTATTATAAAAACTGTTCAGGATTTGCCATAAACGTGTGCAGTCGTGTATCAGCACCTATATAGATGTTATTGTTGAGACAGTTTATGATAGTCCGCCAGCATCCTTAATGTAACAAAAAACGACATTTTCATTTTTTTCATGTAAATACCATTACCAAAAACTTGCCGTATTTAAAAAATATACGAAAACTTGTAAACATATGCATTTGAGACAACTTTGTTCTTCGATCAAACAGTTTCAAAATAACGCACGGCCCCATTAAAGACACCCAAGATGTAAACGTTTGACGTGTATGCTCAAGTTATCCCCCCTTTACCTATGTAGATATCAAGAACCACTGGATATAGGACACACAAAATGACTGATTAATTTTAGGAAAAGCTGTGTACGCTGTTTGGTGGGCAAAGTTTTGTCAATGATCCAGTTCCCTGGCACATAGGAATTGAAAGGTCATTGCGCTACAGGACAGACAGTGTAATTGAAAGTCGATATATTTTCAAATGTTGTTATTGCTTCAGTGGTCTCGACGCTTATAATGTCTTAGAGAGTTGGTTTACACAAACCGTTAGTGCTTAGATGTCGGCTAGACGTAGATGAACAGTCCGCACATATGTAGATGTCAGTTTTGCGGCGATTTATACGTATTCGTAGGCATTCTCACCGTAAGATTAAAATATGTTTTCATTTTTTTCATGCACGTCTCACAGCATAACATTGTTTTAATATTCTTGAAGCTTGCAATATATTCGGAAGTGAATTTACGCAAACTCTTATTGCTTTGATATAAGCTGCATGAGGATGAACAATTATTACGTTAAGCTCTTCTTTCCATCATGCATGTTTGTTTTTCCCAAATTTGCAATTTGTGCCTTCGTAAAACAATTTAGGTTTCACGCGACGCTTCCGGGAAATCTTACCAAATATTATGCATAAATTAATGCTTATAAGTGCTCTAAAATAAGTATGTTCTGTCACCACCTGGGCTCAGTGCTTGGGACTGTAATGCAGAAAATCCTGGCCTGACAATATTTGGCCTTGGGTAGACTCCTTATAGCCATAGTTCCTAGATGACATGTGGCTAACTCTATGACTTTTGCTCGTTTACTTACCTGCCATGAAATTAGAATGCTGAAAATTCAAATTCGGCAAGCTTTAGTTTTTGAAGATTCAGCCCCAAACTTGTACAGGGGCACATTTAATGGTAAAACAGCTAAAGACGAAAAAGTAACCAATTTTTATTAGAGAGGGGATTGAGTGTGTTCAGACATGCCAGACAATGGCAGCAATATTAGTCTAGTTCTCCCAGGAGTAAGTTCCTGTAGCACGACATAACGGGATGCAGAAACAAATAAGTAGTACCCAGCTTCGACCTGGGGAATCGGGAGGCACTGAAAGAAATCTTCCGCGGAAATGCACTGTTTAAACACAACTTATATTATCATATAGGCCTGAGGCTGAGTACTCGGATACACGCCCTCATCGAATAAAACTTCTACACTTATTATACACCTGAGTTTATGCCTGCCCTCCCATGTGTTGTGTCACCCCCTCTAGTGCCTCCCTTGACCATCCCGCAGGATACCTAACATTACTAAAGTTGCTGCTTGTATGGAATCCCCACTTATCATCTTTTTTGGTTTTTGTAGATTAAACGAAATTGACAAGCCTACCAATCCGAGCTTGAACCTTGAAAATAACGACGGTGAGGCTTAACTTTTTTATGCTGTCGGTTCGTTTCGGAAGTAAAACCCTCGTAATTTTATGCTGGGCAGAATATAACGTATTTGTAAATAAATAAGCCCTCGATCATTATATTTTAAAGCACTAATTATTTTGATCGCGGTTTTCTTCTGATCGTAGAAAAGTTTGAACCGCATTGCATGTGGAGTTAGCTACAGATAACATTAAATTATCGCTTTAAATAACAAATCTATTAAAAGAATGACTTTTAATCAAAAACGTTGGCTTTGGGTCGACCGCTAAACATAAAAATCACAAATAGTTGGGTAAGATTTGAGCCAAAATTGCCTGGAGTCCTTCACGTCATAATTGGTTTTATGGCGTTTTTCTCAACTTCAAACTGCAACTACGAGCCGTACTATCTTATATTTAAGGCATGACGTGAGGATCTTACCGAAATACGGTTGTAGGCCCGTATTTACCAGGAAGAACACTTTAATGCGAGGGTGTTAGATCACATTTAAATTGATACTTGCGTAGAGTCGTTCATAGCTTCTTTCAGCAAAATCATATTTTTGCTACCAGGCGACTTTTCGCTGCAGCAAATTGACTTGCTGACCTGAACGACTACACGTTAGCCACTATTCGGCTAATTTAATACATGCTTATTGATAAACCTCGAATCTCTTCTTCTTCCTAAGTTATAGTAAATATATTGAACTTGGTGTTGCCTCAAAAATATTTTTGAGGTCGACCGATCTTATGCCAACGTCTTCTATACGTTACGAATCACCCTAGAGATTTAATGTCACGGACAAAAAATCTAAAAAAAGAGCAACTTCTTTTAGGGAACAGTATAGCCGCTGTGCTTTTAATATCGCATGACGGAAAGTGTACGGAACTCACATCAGACGTGGTCGATTGAATTGATTCACCTCTTGTTCTGCTGCCAGTCTTGACGATTTTACATAAGGCCTAGTAATGTTGCCATACTTAGAGCACATGCACAAGCTTAAAGCTTATCTAGGGTTTCGCGGATGTTCCGTCGCAGCACAGAACAGCTGGAAGTTGTTTGGCTTATCAATGAGTCTCATAGCGTTGCTCGCGTGCCCTATGCTAGATACTTTAATTTCAGAATTTCGGATTTTTTTATCTCAAAAATTAATGTGCCAAGCTGGAATGCATTACTCGAAATGAAACTAAACAGGTTCATTACAAATTTTGATGTAAATAACTGAGGCGAACTTTATTAACCTATGTGAGAAAGGGACACATTAAAGTGTGTATTTATACATGTCATCCCGGCTTTCTTTTAGTCTGGCGTTATAGTTACGAACAAAATAGCTAACTGGACACACCAGATTTTCCTATCAGTGCCAACTCGTATTTTGGGTCACACAATGCAGCTTTATCTGCTGGCTCCTTGGCGATAAACGAGTTAGAGTTATTCTGTTGTCAACGCCTCAAGTGACGCCGGTACAATTTGATGAACGGCATTGAATACCATACCCTAAAACAGAGGTCAAATCGGGTTTTCCGACGGCAGACGCAAAAACCAAAGTTATAAAAGCTCTTTAAGCGCACGTCGGTCAATTTGAATATGCAGACATAGGGTTTTATGACCTGAAATGGCTTCGCATCCATTTAAAGATCAATCTCACACAGCTTCCATTGTGAGTTACTGGTTTCTAATCATGACATCGAAAGAAATGTTGTCCGGTGTTTTCCTGTGAAATATGCTACTGTTTTGGTATTCACGTTTTGCCTAAAAACCCTAACGGACAAAGGTGCCATCTGGGCTGCACGAAAGTGTAACGGCATGTCCTTCTCTACTTTATTCACAGTCGTCAGCACAGTGGTGACAGTGGGTACATCTAGACGAAGGCTCTTATCTCTCCTTATCCCGTCATCATGCTCTACGTTGGGAAAATCTGTTCGGCTCCGGTGATACACTTGTAGTTTTCTATTTAAGCCCCAAAGGCTCTTTCAGGAGAATGCTCAAACTGGCGCGAATGAACACGATAGCTAAACCTGTCGGTATTTACACCAATGTTCTGAAAACTGATGTTCCCCACAATTTGTATTTTGAACCCGGCTGAGGAGCTTCCTTCTCTGCTAATTGAGTAAGCGTTTCAAAAATGTTAAGCCCAAGTCGCTAACAACCTGACAGATAAGAAGTGAAATCGTCGTCAAGTCTCTGCTGCTCTTTCGGTTGCTTTCAGGCCCTCAGATCGTCTATATGTCTGTTCCGAGATTTCTATTGTCCTCAAGCGGCACGCGTTGAGACCGCCATGTGGTCATTCCTCCGCTAAGATCCTTGTTGCGTCTCATTTTAAAACTGGAATTTTCAGCCCGCTGTTGCCGGAGAACGTGTATGTGGCAGATGTACGATAACAGCGTTGTAAGCATATGGCCCGTATCCATGCAAAGGCAAGTTGACGTTATATCAGGTCACTGAAAGCAGGCGGCTTTGTTGGATCGAGAAAATATTTTGCGCGTTCAAAAACTGTATCATTGCCGTCCGAAATTGAAGGCTGTTGCCATTCTGAAGTAAATATTTTTCTTGACAGTTCAAGATTTGGTATTCACTGCCGAAGCAAAGACCGCAACAGGCCCTCGAGAGCAGCTACACATCATTTTCATATGTCCAGAAATATTAGTTGTGACATAACATATGTCATCGAAATTGAATTAGCCAAAACCTATATGAAATGAAAATACTAATAGGCTTTCGCGGTTAGGAAGTAAGTTGACTGTCGACAGACCGAAGAGGCTAGTGTCAAGAAGCAGACAAGAAAGAGACTCAATCCCTAAAAGACAAGTTTTACCTTTGGGATTCACGCTTAAGCTCCTCACTAGAGACAGCAGCATATCATGTTAGCGGTAAACAGGGATGCCATAGTTATGGCATGCAGTTACTGCGCAACCGCAAGCCTTTATCGCAGGAAGAGGAGAGTTTATTCGTGCAAACTTATTGATTCGCATTGGAATACATTCGCGTTTCCGTAATTTCCTTAGACTATGGCTCTTCGACCTCATTCTATCAACAGGCGCAATAGACTTCCCGTCTGAGTTCACTTTTCGGAATTTAGTCGGGCAGAATGTTTATTTATAAATGAAGTACATAGGTGAGCACTGCTTCCAGTGAAAATATCCATGAGCCAATTATAAGCAAGCACCAAACCAGTCGCCAAAGTCTGTTGTAAATTTGCGACAAATCAAGAATTGCATGCGGGCATTCAAATGAACGCCGCACGGAAATTACCAATTTTGCAAGATTTTAGGGTGCGTAGCTACCGCACCCTATAAAGGCTACAACCATTGCCTGCCTACCTAATACCTTCGTGGTTGATAATTCCTAGAGTGCACGCGAAACGTTAGACGAATTACGTTCTCTATTTTAGCTTTAAACTTCCTTCACCCGAACTGTACTGACCTTCATTCACTTCTTATTGCACACTTTTCTCACGTTTTTGAAAGGGACATCTTACTCATCCTCTGTACTTCTTTTAATCAGACCTCGTTGGCTTACAATTTTTGGTCTTAAATGGTTAGAAAATGGTCCTCCCTCCCACCTTTATCAGCGCTCTCGTAAGCTACGCTTTTGCTTATGATAAAAAACGTCCGTCTAGAGGAGATGTGCTAACTCATAAAATTTCAACCGAAATTCCGTAATGCGTTTTCGGTTTAAAAAGATAAATTGAGTATGGTTGTGAAACAGATCATCGCACAGTATCGTTCTATAATAATTTGGTTATCTCAGGATGCCTGCTATCGAACGAACGTTTTGCAGGCTGCGTGGAAAAATAAAACACTGTAAAAAAATGACTACTTATGTAGAATGCGTTTTTCTCATTGATTTTCGATGCCCTTAAAAATCCAACTACATTTCATAGAAAAAATGCATAAAATGTCCAATATTCATTCATTGGATAGTAAAGAACGTCTTCTTTCAATTTTATACTCGAACGAAAGGTATAATTTGGGGTTCAAAAGCCTTTCTGACTCCAGAATAATTTTGAACCCGATCTCCCGTTACACTTGCATTCAGAGTTTCCAAAATACAAGCCGTATATTTTCCGCTCACGGAAAATCGTGATTTCTCTACGGTATTGACAGTAGATCCTATGGGATTCGTAAAATGCAGCAGTTGATTTGAGCCGTATTGCTTACTTTACAAGCCGCCTTTGTAAATGCAGAAAGATGGCGTTTTATGAGAGGCCATTTCAAGGTATTAAAAACTCACAATTATAAACTTTTTTCAGACCAAATTATACCCTTCTTTCGAGCATAAGATTGAAAGAGGACGTAATTTTCTACCAAATTAATGAAATAATGAATATTGTTTATACATTTTTTCTATGAGATATAGTTTGACTTTTAAGGGCATCGAAACTCAATGCGAAAAACCGTGCTACATAAGTAGTTATTTTTCACAAAGTTTTGTTGTTGCATGCAGTCTGAAAAAAAGTTATTTCGATAGCAGGCATCCTAAGGTAACCAAAGTATTATAGTACGATACTGGGCGATGATCTGTTTTACAACCATACTCAATTAATCTTTTCAAACCGAAAACGCATTTCGGAATTTCAGTTGGCATTTCATGAGTTAGCCGACCTACCGTAGATGTGTTGGGACTCGAGCATAGATGCCCCCTTGTAATATACGTGACTGTGTTCCAGATTCCAAGGAAATCAGGATAAGTTAAAAATCAGGGTTAGGCTGAATACCAAGGTCAGGGTTAGGATACAGGAATAAGTGTCCTTCTGGAAATTTACTCAGTAGCCATCTGCCTTACGTGGGTTCCTATTCATGTGTGGTGCCGTGAAATGATACTTATTATTAGTTTTCTTCTTACTGAGGACCTTTTGTTTAAACTTCTCATTATTTTCGCCAAACGTAAAAGTATTCTGCGTCTAAACACTAATAATTCGATCAGATATTTTGTTCCCTCATATTTACACAGTGAAGCCACGGTTATCAGACTACTTGAAGGCCTTTTCCTGTTTAGCCATCTGTCTTGCTTTGATCGTTTTCCAATTTTTCATGCCCTGTTCTTTACTGTTTCGATTGTAGTATACAACTATCTCTTCGTTCGAAGTGACAGCTGCGGCTCACAAAAAGACCTAGACGGAACTCCACCGGAGCCCACTTCCCCAGTTTCTGTCTCCAAAAGTCCTTTCTTTTTTCAACCCAAAAGCCCTCTGGCGACGCATACTGACTACCAAATAACTGAGGAGGACAAAATAGTTATTAGGGTTATTCGCAAATTCAAACTCTTTGTGGCAAGAAGAAAATTTCGCGAAGCCCTCAAACCTTACGACGTCAAGGATGTCATCGAACAGTATTCAGCTGGACATCTTGATATGCTCTCAAGGGTGAAGACTTTGCAGGCCAGGTATAAATGTGTCCTAGCTGCCCTGAATTCGTCGTAGACGAATCTCTTGGAGGAATGCCACTTTTTGACCCTATTAATTAATGCCCTTATACTTTTATATTTTCCACTTTTGTGAGTAATTTTAAAGGCAGAATTCGGAGGTCCATGGAAATGTAAGCGAAAACTTAGAGATACATATGCACGCTTCGTGTTAAAACCAAACAATGTTGATACTTTCCGGACATTAATCGAATTCATTGATCGCGCTGCCAAACATAAAACATCAATTGGTCTTCCGTAAAGAATTATTTTGTGTGAAAACTAAGTACTTTTCATAAAATGCGATATGCTGTCCAAGTTGCCATGTTGTGCAAGATGAGGGATTATTGCCTCAATAAAATAGAGGTTCTAATCGCTCTTTACTGATTCTGTGAAGTCGAGAAATTTTCACAGAATGGTCAGGGGAAGACTGCACTGATTTTCAGTTATTCTTCCATTGATATATTCTAGTTAAAATTGCAATACGAGAGAGTGGACCGAGTTAGTTCTGAATGGTCATATGAGTTTAGTTTCAACAGCCTATCCTCAATCCTCTGTATTCCATCTTCGACGTCTGTAAGTTGTTCCAGTTAGACAGCAGAAATTTTGTCATCTAATGACTGTGCACAGCATTCGCCTTGTAAACGATAGAAACCTGAAAATATAGAGTCCAATAGTGTTAAACTTTGTATGTAATACAGCTGTACTAGGCGCCACCTACCTGCTGCAAATAAATTTCTGTAAAAGACAATAAAAAACCTACTATAACATATTAATTAAAACTGAATTTGTAATATAAGGGCTAGAAGGCAGTCGAGCAAAAATGCTTGAAAAATATGTGTGTTTGTAAATACTCATCTAATTTGCTTGCTTGGTCTCATAAACATTAAAACAAGTGCATTTGTTATAATTGGCTTGTTTTACACTTTTATCTGACCTCTTCACTCGATATAAATAAAAGCATTAATGTACGTGTCATGGAAACCCAAAGGCAATGAGAAGAAGCACATTCTTGCGTTTTTCTTTATTCTGAGACTGCTTTTTAACCTGCAAAATTATTTCCTTACAGTGCTACATCTATGCCGACATGAAGGATTAAAGATTATTTTAACTTTAACCGTTAGCACAAAATTAACATTGGTTAATATTCTTTACAGGAAAGTAAACACTTAACATTAACATAAGACTAAATATATTTCGGGCTAGATGTATTACGAGAAATGATTGGCAGTGGAGACGTGTGTATGACTATCATCTTGATATTTCCCCCAGAACGGATAGATATAGGAGGTTTTAAATAGTTTTCCGCACTCGAGTGCAAGCTGTTTCATGTTGCATGTAGACTAACAGCTGGAAGAAATTCACAGTTCTCAAATACTATGAATAAGGCGAAATATAAAATGTCTTAAAAGCACACAAGGTGATTTCACTGCATTTCCAACACATGTATAAAATTAGGGTCTAGTACTGTGCATTATGTCGTTAAAAATCGGCGCCGAACCTCCATGTACATTTGTCCGTTTCATGCACTAAATTTGGTGGAAATGTCACATTCGTGCCATTATTAGTTTGTAAGATGTGCACATGTTAGTTATTTACAGAAAATGGTCAATATCAGTTTTGAGACCAGACCAGATTGTCCATCAAAATGCCGATTCACAGTGTCACGATTATTTGGGTTCGTTTATTTCTGTATAACGCGTTAGCTTCTGCTAATTAAAAAGAACAAGATACAATTAGTCCTAAATAATGCGAATTCTAATGCATGGTACAAATTACATGATTCCTTTATGCCTCTTAGATGCATTGCGTACTAACAGACTCAGTTGTTATATAAATTTGCAGTCAAACGCAATAATCTAAAAACGAGATTGAACTACGTAACTTAAGAAAAAATATTTTCGTTTTTTACCACAGGTTGGATCAAATTCTGGGCAGACAAGCAAACAAATCGAGTCCGTCTGAGACCGGATATAAAAGTTTGGCATCGCGCATTGTCGGAATCGAGTCAAGTGTAAGTCTCGAGCAAGCCATTAATAGATGTTGAGGGCCGATTGCAACAGTCAGACATTATTTTTTACTCTACAAGGATGGCAAAAATCGTGTAAATGGCAGGCGCAAGGCCATTGTGAGTCTAGCAGAGAAACATTTTTGGGGTGCAAATGAATACTGATTGGAAGCGGCATCTAGTTATTCTCTAATTCACGTTTTTGTTTTCTCAAATGCTGAAATGCCGACTTAAAAATCCTGCTTACGTGATACTACTTTAAGTACGCGTTTGTTCGACAGCAAATAATTTAGGTCGCACATGTTCATTTTGGGAAGTGCATCCTTCTTCTATATCGTTTCTTGACGTTGTTCTCTAAAAGAACGGTTTTCGTAATTTTAATTAAAAAACCGGTTCTTCTTTGATTTTTTTAGTTCTATCATAGCAACACATCCTTTTCTTTGTCGATAATACGAATTATCTCCGTCCCATTGCTCAGAATGTATTTGTTATTAGATGATTTCATTTTGCTAAGACAGAATGCAGAAGTCATGTTTGTCGCAAAAAATTGCAATAGACGATGCACCTCGAAGAAATGCCTGTCACTTTTAAGATGGATTTCAACAAAGGGAATTAAAGCATTTTTGATGAAAAGACTATTAAAACCGTTATCAGTGAGCGTGAAGACATAAAAAGGCCATCATTTACCCCGGACCAAGGCACGACCAGTGATTATTTAGAAAATGTATAAATTCTACATGTAAGTTCAAATTATTGATTTTTAGTCGATGCGCTTAATTTCTAAAGGTCATTTACATTTTACAGGCAAACAATCTGTATTCATTTTTATACTCCAGTAGGTTTATGGATAGGACAGATGAACCTATATGATGACACCACTTGAGTATTCGATCAAAAGTGCACAGTTATTCCACCTCGTCAAGTTATTTGCGCATTATACAACTTTTGCTTCCTAACAGCCGCTTATTTTTGCCCAAAATCATAAAGCATAGTCATTGCTGTACAGTCATTCGTGTAATAATAACGATATGCCCGTTCTGTGCCGCGAGGTTATTCTATCTCTCAGAAACGGATGGTCCCATCGTACTTCAGTGTAGACTCCGGCGCACAGAAAAGACGACGATTAAATTATGTCTTTCACTTGGTCGCACATTGTCGTTTCTTTTCATTTTTCGTTTGTAAACAAACTAGTTCACCCCTAGTTCAAACTCTGTGAGCTTAGCTACCGATGCTGGTACACACCTGAATCGATTATAAGAGTGAAATGTTGGGTATTTGGAGAAACAAACAAGCGTGCTTTTGCAAGAGTTTGACTCCATTTCAAAGTTCTTTGGACGTTCTCTGAGTGTCTGTCACATATAATTCCTGTTTTTCTGGAAACCTAACACAATAATGAAAGTTCATGGCCCCTTATTTTCTAGATATACCACGTTTCGACATATTAAGGCAGATTTGGACGCAATCATCCCTGGTCGTGGATAAATGCTCCGCTGAATTTTGTCTGACGGTCGCTTAGTTTCGGTCCACATACTTTGGATCAAAAGTCTACATTTTAGTTATTACGGACTGAAAAGTTTGGCATGTCACTAAGCATCGGCTAGGTTCCCTAGCTTCGTGTTTAACCTCTCAAGTTCCATTTCGGTAAATAAATGGCTGCCTCCAGCAAAAATAAAACAACGCCTTTTCCTTACGAGCGGCTGTTACACATCCATCTTCAAACTGTCGAGAACATTTGTAAAGTATTCGTCTTGGACTTCTTAGGAGGCCTCAAAAACTCAATAGTATTTGATTTCTGTCATTTTAAATTGTCCAAAATGCCCGGCTTTTTCAAGAATGTTTATGATGCAAGGGCATATGGATGTCGATAGAGCATATGAAGTTTAATCTGGCATTTAGTCGTTCCAAAATGCTGAACTAGAATATAAAATAGGCAAAATCAGTATCCATGTTGGAAATAACATTCTGAACTTGATACTGAAATTTCAAAATATCACAACGACAATTGTACGAAAAATGTTGATTACAAGGATGCTTTCGAGAAAATTTAATCTCACGTCAATTAAGCCAACAGCTAATTACTAAAGGTACGTTGTCGAACGTTTGCAGCCGGTTAGTCACTACCAATGCAGCCAGGAAGACATTAGTTTAGGAGGTAGACTGCAAACCGTCTATATAAACTATAAAGTGACGTTTTATTGTGCGCTTCTTTAAAGTCGTGTATCTAAAGCTTTCGACCTACATGCGTAGAGCAAATTCAAATCATTATAAAGAGCGCCGACTACAAACAACACACTTAACACTTCCTGCAAAAGTGATTATCATGCTCCTTCTTTTAGTCCGTAGGTTAGGGACGTTTTTGCGCACTTGTGATACCAAAATTAGGTACCAGGTTATGCGGTTTCGATTTTTCAACGTAACAGGGAAACTGAGAATTTGCGCAGTTGAAGGCATTTAACTTTTTGCTTATGCATTCACGCACATCAGAAAAGATCTCGATAAAGATCAGAACAAATTGTTGAATTCCACATTTCTGGGCGTCGGACATACGATGCAGAAATTTGCTCTCTGTTAAATCGAGAAAGTTTACATGTTTCAAGAACAACATCTTGCTTATAAAATCAATGAAAACAGTTTATTCAGGAACAGTGTAGCCATGGGTCTACATTTTGGTCGAATGCTTGACGAAACCCCAATATTTATCTGTGCTAATGAGCGGTTACACTTTGGATTGTTTCGCATTTATTTATCACTCGGTAAATCAAAAGCACTAGAAATTCATGAGGCGTAATGAGGCAAGATTATTGCAGCAAACCTAGATAAGAAAGTGTATCTCCAATGTAATAGACCAAAACATGGACAATGACCTCAATTTCATGTTTCACCGACAAGTCTCTTACAAACAAACGGTTGCAAA
Organism: Spirometra erinaceieuropaei; assembly: GCA_902702965.1. Lineage (NCBI taxonomy): Eukaryota > Metazoa > Platyhelminthes > Cestoda > Diphyllobothriidea > Diphyllobothriidae > Spirometra > Spirometra erinaceieuropaei. The sequence goes on along the minus strand of CACRXP010001418.1, from coordinate 35,416 downwards.
ATAGCTGCAATTAATTTACTCACATGCTACATGCAATCCTTTTATAGAAAAAACAAAACTAATCGCTTATAGAATCAAATTACTAGTTTTGCTAGTAAGAAGAGGAAAAAATATTTAAAAGGGCCGACAATAATGAAAGTTTTTTCTAAACACGTGTATTTTGTCAATACATGCTCAGTACACATGTTTAGTAGGCATCTTCTGCAAACATAACCAGATATGGTAAGATTTGCAGGGTGACAACTTCAAAAATAGGAAGAACAATTCAGAGACTATCTTTAAAACAAACGTCTGCACAGTTCCAGAAATTTGCGGACCATACCTCTAATAACCGGCGAAGACCGTTCGGAGGTGATGCATTTTAAAATCCAAATAACTCACTCTAGTTTTTAAGGGTATCACTTGATTAAATCGACGCATTTTTGTCCTTTCGACATATTACGTTTTATTTCAGTTCTTTCGCAGAATCCGGTCACATTGACCTAGTGCGCTTAAAGGGAGCTGCATGACATTTCGGTAGGAAATAGAAACCGCTCAAAGAGATGTTAGCCTACAGAGCTGTCTTACGTGGCAAACACAGCTTAGCAACTGGTCATACCTTCAAATCATTACGACTGTGGTCGCACTGTCCAGATTTCGCCAGGCATTTGAGACTTTAAGGTTAAGCTCAGTAAAAAATAATCAGCAAAGCCAAAAAATAATCCAAACATTGTACCTAATCGGGTCGTACAGTTCAGACTGACTGCTGAATAAATAACAGACCGGAGTATATGCAAACCAATCTAATCGACACACTTGATCATATGCCTCCTCTTCTCTCAGATATCTAGTTAAATGGTCGGCTTTGAAATAAATAAATAGACTAATAAGTTGAAAAACTGCCTTGCCTTATTTTCTGTCGTCAAAGAGCAACTTGCTTCCTGTTCATTGAAAATTCGTCAGACTACATGACAAACCGGACCTCTTCAATCGTCGTAACCCTCGTGTTTCTAAAAAAATATCATAAGTGAAGCCTTTGAATGAATTCATCGGTTCTCCTAAAATGTCATCCAAAATAAGTAAACACTGTACGTCAATAACACTCCCAAATGGTTTCAAATAAACAAATCGTTTGTGTAAATGTCCCCTTGCTATTGCTTGCTTCAGTCGCGGTCATCCCAAAAAGCGAGCTTTAGGAAGCTATTTCAGAGCCTACCAGAACCGCCTTACGGGCGTATAGACCATCGTTGCGCAAGAAACACTATTAAATCCTGTTTTCCTGCTTTTTTACCATTATCTCTGAAATGATCTCACACTGACCAAAGAAGGGTAAATATTTGATTTTAAAGGAGGACCTGCATTTTCTAACATTCGCCGTTATGCTGTTTTGATGTGGTGACGGAAATCTTTGATTGTAATACTATTTCTCAAACTCTTGCCAATTAAAACCAAATTTTACCCGTTATTCAATTATAAAATGTGATGAAAACGCAATTTTCTACCAGATGAATAAAAATGATTTTAATGCATGTTTTTATAAGATGTGAAGTCTATAGTTCGTCGAAAATCGTCGAAACAAATTTATGCTACATAAACAGCCATTTTTTGCAAAGTGTAGGTTTTGCAGGCAACGGGGAAGAAGTTCGTTCAAAAATCGGCATCCGAAAAAAGCTGAATTATTATTCGATTATGTTATATGGTGATTAACATTACAACTCTATTTGAGCAATCTCTTCGGGTCGAAAACGCTTTTCAGAACCTCGGTCAACTTACATGAGTAAGCATATTCACTGTAGATCGGAATTGCGCAAGTAGTATTATTCAGTCTTGTTTTGGTGTTTTTTACCATCATGTCTGAAATCGTCTCACACTGATCCAGAAGAGTAAACGTTTTTTTCAGGGGTAACCTGCGATTTCTAAGATTCCTCACTAAGCTATTTTGGTGAGATGGTAACGGAAGTCATTGAGTGTGGTACTATTTCCTAAAGTCTAACCATTTCCAAAATTCACGCCTTAGTTTCCTCTTAAGTTTTTTGACCATGAACAACTGCAGTACGGATCCAAACTTCAAGAACTGTCCGCTAAAACTTGTTTAGATATTTTTCCTGGCAAAATAATATTAAATGTAGTTCTAAAACGGAAAAACGATGAACATATCTCATGCTGCCTTCCCACACTTCAGTATTTTGTCCTCAAACTATGCGTGGACCCGAATATGAAAACTCGGCTGCCTTGAAACGGTGCATTCGTCAATAGGCTTTGTGGGCCTACAGAAGTTTAACTTAGATCGTCCGAAGTATTGCAAAGCAAAAGAGTTTCGTATATAAAAGCGAAGTTATCTTTTCTTTAAACATGACAAACAAATGGGGACAGTACTTAGGTTCCAAGAGGATTCTGGAAATCTATATTGCGTAAAATAGACATCCATTTGTCCTTGTTAGTATTTTGAAATTGCATGCTCTGTGTTTTGTGCAGTAAACAGATATAGGCATTTGTTTTTATACGACCGCCAAGTCAGTCACCATAAAATAATGCAAAAGACATTTGTTGCCTTTCTTATATTGACCACCTTGGTCAAATACGAGGGCAATCACTAAGCGACTGAACGTTCTAATGTTAACAGACTTAGGATTCCAACCCTTAAAAGTAAAAAATGCCCAATTAATTAAGGACAGCACTTTCGGAAAGCAAACATCTTTAAGTAGGTCTAGTAGAGAAATTTGTTGAACATTATTAAATCCATACAGTCCTTACTAACTAAAACGGTTAGTTCTGTCGATTTTTCTTTACGGGCTTGAATAAATGGAAGCACAGTCATTAGTTAGTACAGGGTTGCCAATCATGGCAGTGGAGTGTATTTTTCGTCACGTTTTGTCTTGAAAAGTTATCCGCATAATTATTTAATTATCAGCATGTGAAATCATATAGGTCTGAGTTTGCTGAGGCCAGGTGTAACAATCTTTTTAAGTTCAACCTCATTTATTATAAGTTGGGTCAATACTTTGTTAAATCTGCATTATCATATTGGTTCATCATGACCCCTAAGAAGTTTTCATTAATTAGCTGACGACGTCGGACATTTGCATGTTTACAACGGGCACTTATATATTCAAAAATCGATGCTTTTTGATTGCGGCTGAAAACGTTGTCTGATCTTGTCTTTTATCTGACTGACATATTCAACAATAGTGTACTGTATTAGACTTCTGAACTCTTGATTACTTTTTATTCATTAAGATCTACCGTAATGTATTAGGGAAAGTACACTGGTTGGAAATTTTAAGCAACCTGGCAGGAACTTAGTGACTCCAACCGACTTTTGATCAGGAGACCATGCTGCTGAGAAATTTACTTTTAAATTTAAACCCTTAAAACGACAGGAACGCAAGTTAGGTTAGTTTTCCCGTTTTCAGTTTGGTGGCTATGTTTGGACGAACTACAGAACTATAAACTGGACATCAGCTCAAAGTAAAGGACAGAAAATCTGCCATTAACTGAATATTATAGCTGCAGTAGAAGGCGTTCAACGGTCGCGTTGCGGGATCTACTTATCTCGTTGTGCCTGGGGGCACAACGTAGAGCCGTAAAGGCAGTTGTTGACCGGAGGGTGCAACTGACAAAAACAAGAGATACTGGAATGCTCACTTCTGGCTTATATGTACGCAAAAGAACCTTTCGTTGTCACGAAGGAGATATGATTTAGGTTCTGGTGAGGTGTCGACGCATGTGGTAGTTGCATTGACTAAAAGTATGCTGTAATATGCAACATTAATGACGATTGTCTCAGCATTGCTCAAGAACATTCTG